>CP126900.1:2902500-3027500 GCA_030440675.1 Furcifer pardalis | reverse complement strand
CAATAGTTTTGGCTGAAGTACAGCAGTTTAACCACCAGGGCTCCTTTACATCTAATAAAGGCAGATTATCCAAAATCATGGGGCTGTAGTGGCTCAGTGGTTAAGAAGCTTGTCTTGTTAGCTGGAAGGATTGCAAGTTGGCAGTTCAAGACCCGGGTACTGCATGACGGATTGAATGCCCGTCTCTGTCCCAGTTCTTGGGGACATGAAAGGAGCCTCATTTGGTAATGGAGTTTCTCCCACAAAAATCCTTTCAAACGAGAAGAATTTCTTACAAATAATAAAATTATTATTATTATTATTATTATTATTATTATTATTATTATTATTATTATTATTATTATTATTATTATTATTATTATTATTATTATTATTATTATTATTATTATTCAAAAATCAATTTTTTTTGTAATGTAAGCAAAGTCTAAAGTTTCTGTCTATTCCTCACTGAAAAATAAATAGGGTCCACTGTTTTTCTTTGGGATGCAATTATATGTACCAAGCTAATGTGCGTCCCCCCAAAAAAATCACAGTGGGGGGATGTTTATTTGCTAGCATGGAATGGAGTAAAATAACCTTGGTTATGCTCCACAATAGAATATGAAAGCTCTGGAGATTACTTTTAGCATTTTCAAACAATGCATCTACTGAAACAAGGAATAGTGAGTTGGAGTCTTTCATTGCTTACTGGCCTTCTTATTTCTCCAATTAGATCTAATAAAGGTATCCTTTACTCAAAAGCCAGTCAGTGCTCTATTTACAGCCAAAGAGCCAGTGATGTCTGAGTCTGCAGACATTTCCATGGACATGTGGCAGGCATGACTAGACACTGGAGCACATGGAACACTGTTACCTTTCCCACCGAAGCTGTACCTATTAATTTACTTGCAATTTCTTGCTTTTGAACTGCTAGGTTGGCAGGAACTGGGACAGAGGACAGGAGGTCACTCCGTCGTGAAAGGAGTTGAGTTTCAAACTGATGACATGTTGACCTTCCAGTCACCAAGTTTAGATTCTTAACCACTAAGCCACCATGACCCTTCCTAGTTGGACTCGGGTCAACAGAATCAATGAATGGCATAAATCTTTGAGACTTGCAATATCTACCAGTTTAGATTAAATGCTTTTAGCAAGTGTGGCACCAACTTAGACATGTTTGGCCCAAATAGATGTGCGTAAGCCAACTCACTAGTCCTACCCAACTGTTCAGTTTACATCTGGAGTCTACATGCAATGAGTGGAAAATGCCAGCCTGCCTTTCCATGTGAAAAAGTGAGGTTGACATGGCAAGGTTTCTTGAGTACACCACGACTCCTTCCTTCAGACTTCCTTGATTCTTCAATTCAATTGAGAATAGTGTCCCCTCATTGTGTGTGAACTCCAAATCAAATGAAGCTATGGAATAGAGCTACTCGTCCACAGTAGGTCGAGGTGCTGAAGAAGGTCTAGAACATTGATTCCTAACATGGGGCCCACACCTCACAGGCTTCAATTCCCAGAGGTCTGTCAGTACATTGTCTGATCAGCGCTTTGGTGAATTGAGTTAGGCTTCTTGGAATTGAAGTCCAACAAATCAAAGCCCAAACTTTTTACCCCCCGGGCCAGATTATTAGCCACACGTGCTTTATGGCAGTATTTTGTGCATGAGCAGGCACATTTTACTTCCACTTCTGGGAGCTGCAAGAGTGCCAGATTATTAGGCACTGTGGGCCGGATCTGGCATGTGAGCTATAGTTTGGTCACCCTTGGTCTAGAAGCTAAATCTGCTCAAAGTTCTTAGTGTTCATCTTTACGCTCCTAAACATTATGGAGAATTTGCAAGAACCACTACCAGACAAGATGGGGCTTCCTTCTGTACACTTTTCAACAAAATCCCTTTGGGTCATTATGTTGTTTTCCAAAGTTTTTTGCACTCTTGAATCGCATTATGTTTTCCTCATAAATCATAAGATGAAAAGTCGCTGCACAAAAGTCTGGCAACAGTAACATGCATCTTAGTCAAGGGAGCTGGAGTAGTAAAATAATTTAAGATGATAAAACACAGAGGCAAGAGCTCCGACTAATATTTTGCTCACTGACTTAAGAACAGTAAGTTCATAATTCTCCATTTTGGGGAGTTAAATGTAAAATTATATGCAGTGTAATAAACACCAGCTCACTTCCAGTAAAGTTTCATTTAACAGAAATATTAAATTATGGTTTAAATTGTTTATCACTGCACGATCCATTTTCTAATACCACATGTTAAATAAGTTTCTTCTTCTTTAAGTGCTGTATCCAATTCTGAATATTGGCTGTCCTCATGACGATCAGCAATGAAGATTGTCCTGGGAACAATATAATGCAATGGCCTTCAATTTGCCTTCCGCATCGCAGCATGACACCCATAGGACCACTGATCCAGCTCCATGAGTCACTTTCCAGTCCTGAGCATTTCTGGGATACAAAGTCCTCCTCGGCCCCAGGCCAGGATGTATAAAGCTGCTGCCCTCCATCAAGATGGATTCAAGAGTGATTTAATCCACTTGGAGACTATCACCCTTCTTTGTGGACTTTGCCAACCAAGGCCGTTAGTCCTCAGTGTTGTCAGGTTACTTAATTGAGTTGCTGGCAGTATGGTCTACTCCAGGAGCTATCAAGCTTTTTAAGCTGGGGTCCAGGTCACACTCCCTCAGACAGCTTCGGGGGCTGGATGGCCATTTTGCCCTTCCTTCACCACATGGTACTTCCTGGTGTGGTGGAGGTGGTGGGGGACACACATGAAATGGTGCTGTGGGCTGCATGCTGTGGGCCGCAGGTTGAGAATCCCTTGTCTACACTATTACCATAGCAGGATAACCTGGTAGGACTGGCAGAGAGAGGCTAGTTCAGTCCAATGCCTTCCATCAAGATCAATCACCAAAGAACATTAGGGAAGAACATTAGGTAACCTAACCATGAGCAATAGCCCTTGTTCATTTGAAGATTGTGTGTCCATCCATCAAACACCAGCTGACTTCTTCATTAGAAGATTTTTCCTTATACAGTAATACCTTGGATAACGCTAAGACGTGGTTCCACAAGTCTTGGTGTTATCCGATTTTTAGTGTTATCCAATGCATGTTAAAATCCCATGGGATGTATCGGATAACGTTAAAGCTCCATAGAGGTACATTGTAACCACACAGGCTTTAGCGGTTGTTATCCGGTCCATCCCATAGGAGGACCTTAACATTATTCGATCCAATTCTCCTCCCCAGATTACTTAACGTTATGCGATTTTAGCATTATCCGAGGTAAACGTTAGATGAGGTATTACTGTACAGTAAAACCTCATATAACACTAAAACCTGGTTCCACAAGTCTTGGTGTTATATGATTTTTAGTGTTATCTGATCCTCTATGGGATCCATAGAGATACATTGTAACCACACAGGCTTTCGCGGTTGTTATCTGAAGCATCCCATAGGATCTTAATGTTATCTGATGCAATTCTTCCCCCCAGATATCTTGATGTTATGCGATTTTAGTGTTATTCGATACTAATGTTATATGAGGTATTACTGTATTATAAAAAAACAACCAGCTGAAACCCTGTTAAAAACCCCTGTCAGCCACATCTGAATCTGAGGATGTCTTGGGTCAGGAACCTCAGCCTGCTCCTGGCCCAGCTCTGCCTCCTCAGACAGATGGCCTGACAGACCAGGAGCCTGACTCTGACAGCAATCATCCCTTAGGCAGGGAACAGTGCCGAAAGGACATCCAGCTGCATCGTAAAAGAGCCAGGGCTCATTTCCAGTGAAGGCTCCTAGCTGGCACTCCTTAGCTGGGAGGCCTCTTTAAGCACAGCTGCTATACTGGCTAAGTATTGGTACAATTTCTCTGTGCAAAGGCCAACACCCTGCTTGATGACCATGTTTTCCTGATACCTCTTGTGATTAACTGTCGTGACCCTGACTTCTTTGCTAACCCTGACATTCAAGAAACAAAATGGCTGTCACTTTGAAGCTGTTGGGGCAAAATGGCTACCCCCATCATGCAGGCAGGACAAATGGCCATCCGGCCCTCTAAGCTGACTAAGAGTGTGTGACCGGGCACCTGGACTAGAGTGTTGAGATTCAGAGTGGATAGTTAAGAGTTGGACCAACTCTAGGTAAACAGGTTGAGTAATCCTGGACTAGACACTTGCTCTGAACTAAACCGGTAACAAGACCTTGGTTTTCTCTTTAGACCTTGCACTTTGGCTCCTCCTTGGAAAGACTCTCCCTGTGTTGTCCCACTGCTGCTGCGTGGTGACCCTGCCCACTGGAGTAGTTTATCACAACAAGTCTGTGCCTTTCACTTTATTTTTTAAATTATATCAAAGTGTTGCACAGTGAAGATTATTTATATTGTACTTTCAGACCATTTTGAACAAAGCGATTTGTTGCTGCATAAAACGAGCAATTTTCTGCACTCAACAACCTATTTTAAATGTACAAAACTGCACGATTCATAAAGTATGTTCATTACCCCGAACTAGAAAGTAGGCTCCTACACTTCAGAATCTGAAGCATTGGATAGGTTGCTTCTACATTTCTTAGCAGTTAGTCATTGGTGTGTGTGTGTGCACACATCTTTGTGTGTGGTCCAATTCTAAAAGAAAAGTCATACAGGAAGTATTTTACCTGGATTTTCATCCCACCTGCCTTGAATCATGGAAAGAGTATAATGAGGATGTACAACCATCAAGATTGAACAACAGCAGGCATCATGGCACCTCGTGGTTCAAGAGGTGCCGACGTGAGGAAATTAGATTCTGTTTTTCATAATTTAAACATTCCGCATGCTAGCATTATTATACAAGCCATTTGTTCTGGCTCCCAGGAGAATCTCACTCCCATTTTGTCACCTGCAGTCAGAGGTTTCTCTGTTGATACTCCAGCTACTCCGAAGGAAGAACAATTCATCTGATTTCTCTCTGGAGGCTCATGTAATCCGATGTTTCTCCATTCCCCCCACCCCCTTCTATAAAGCTGTTAATTCTTCAGGTTGATTTATAACAGGAGGAGTTAAGTACATTAATGACTGTTGAAGAGCTGGGGAGGAACTATGCAATTTCAGAAATCTATCCTGAGAACGTTTTGTTGACTTCCCAGGTGTAAGAAAGCAGACAGATTGGTTTAAATTATAAAGTACACCTGGGAGAATAGGTTTATAAACTAAATAAAAAACTTTCTCCTTTCTAGTTCTCTCAAACAGTAAACAAGGGTAGAACCAACCTGACTCAAGTTTAGCTAGGCCAGGGATGGCGAACCTTGGCACTCCAGGTGTCCTTGGACTTCAATTCCCAGAAGCCCAGGTCAGGACTGCTGCTGGTCAAGGCTTCTGGGAATTGAAGTCCAAGAACACCTGGAGTGCCAAGGTTTGCCATCACTGAGCTAAACTCTTCCTTTTATCCTGGAATCCACAACCTACAGTGGAACCTCAGTTAACAAACAGCTCAGTTAACATAAAAATCGCAGAACAAAAGGAAATCCTTAGAAAATAGTGGCTTGGTTTACAGAATTCTTTTTGGAACAGATTAATTGGTTTTTGGTGCATTCCTATGAGAAACACCACTTTGGCTAAAGTATTCTTTTTCAAATGCATTCCTATGGGAAACTGCATTCAATGCATTCCTATGGGAAATTCTGTTAAAGTAATTATCGCTATAAGAAACATCCGGGAGAATGTATTAATTATGTTCACCGAGGTTCCACTGTATTTCAACAGCTATCCCAGAGGGGAAAAGATATACTCATGCATTTTTCTCAAGTTCGATTCCCACATTTGTTTCAAAGGAGGAATGGTAATTCCTTTTCTTAAGACATTGGTCATCTATGCACCACAGAGGTTTTTTTTTTACAGGCGTCAGATATTTGAAGAAAATATCTACTAAAACAAACTAACTTGTTAGTTTGTTTTAATATTGTAAAAACTTTAAAAAAAGAAAGAAAAAGAAAATATCTACTGAAATAAGCTAATTTGTGTGTCTCCAGGTCAAAATGAGACAACTCACTCCCTTTTCCTGACTTCGAATTGGTCAAAAGGAATTTGTCATAACACAAGTGTGCAATATCTAGCTGCTCTTTCATTACAGTGATGGCCAACCTTGGCACTCCAGGTGTTCTTGGACTTCAGTTCCCAGAAGCCCAAGTCTGCACTCCTGCTGATCAGGGATTCTGGGAACTGAAGTCCAAGAACACCTGGAGTGCCAAATTTGGCCATCACAGATTTAAGACCTCCCTGCTCACTACAGTGGCTGATTTTACCTTCTTAGGATCCAAGATCACTGCAGATGGTGACTGCAGTCATTAAATAAAAAGACAATTAATTCTTGGTAAACAAGCTATGAGAAACCTAGGGAACATAATGAAAAGTAGAGACATCAACAAAAGTCTGCATAGTTAAAGCAATGGTGTTCCCAGTAGTGATGTATGGTTATGAGAGCTGGACCCTAAGGAAGGCTGAGCAAGATCAAATCAGTCAATCCTGAATGAAATCAACCCTGACTGCTCCTTGGAAGGACAAATACTGAAGCTGAAGCTCAAGTGCTTTGGCCACCAAATGAGAAGAGAGGACTCACTGGAGAAGGCCCTGATGCTGGGAAAGATCGAAGGCAAAAGGCGAAGGGGGCGGCAGATGATGAGATAGTTAGATGGCATTGTTGACGCAATGGGCCCAGAGCTGAGTGGGCTGCAGAGGATGGTGGAGGATAGGGGTTTTTGGGCGTGCAGTGGTCCATGGGGTCGCAGAGGGTCGGACTTGACTATGCGACTGAACAACAATGATCAATAATAGCCTCTTCATTCTTCCATCATCAATCCCATTCTTCCTTGGTCTCAGAGAGAGGACAAAGAGAAATAGGGGAAGGAGAGAAAGAGGGTATTTTCTTAATAAAAAGCAATATGTACTAATTAAATATTGTCTGTATTTGGGATATTTTCATGCTTCTTGCTTTCTCAAGCAATTTTCATCTCCTAGCCAACATTTAGCATTTCATCTCTCTTTTTTACTCTGTGCATGTGAAAATCTGTTCAAATTGTCTGTGCGCTTACTCCACACTGACAGATATTGTGGAGATAAATGTCCAGAATCAATGGTGCATGTAGATTTTAAAATGGGGATGAATTAAGTGACTGACTTGTCTTACAGCCTGTTGGTATAAGAGCAGGTTGTTCTACTACAAAGGCTGTGAAATATTGGCTTCTCACTGGACGTCCCTCAAAGCTCTTGGGCTGAAAGAAAATGTAGGCCAGTTGAGACAGCAGTGTGCAAAAAGGAGGTAAAGTGAGGGGTTCACACAGAGGGGCAGGAGGTCAATCACTGAGTCAGGAAACCATAAATCAAAGGGACAGAGGGCAACCCAGCCATGCACATTGCCAAGTCCTAAGGCAGCCATCAAAGAAGCAGATGCAAGTTCAAGTACAGGCAGAAGTCACCATCTCAGGGTCCAGTCAGGAAAACAAAGCAAGAGAGTGGACAGGATCCTTAGATTTAAGACAACTTACTTAGACTGCAGTGGCTCAAGTGGTTAAGACACTGAACTTGAAGACTGGAGGGCCAGAGTTCGATACCCAAGTACTGCATGACAGTTTGAGCTCCCGTCGCTGTCCCAGCTCCTGCCAACCTAGCAGTTTGAAGGCAAGAAATTGCAAGAGGATAAATAGGGACCACTTCGGTGGGAAGGTAAACAGCGTTCCGTGCATGCCTGCCACATGTCCACAGAAATGTCTGCAAATGTAGACAGCACTGGCTCTTTGGCTATAAACAGAGATGAGCACTGAACCCTAGAGTCTGACTCAAAACTCAAGACCTATTTCTGAGACATTTGTGGCAGATCCAAGGGAGGAGAGAAGATGTTACACAGTACTTCCGAAAGGATGTGCAGGAATTAGACACTTCAATGCTCCCTCTGATGTGCAGGCCATTCATTCTTGATCAGATGTGTTCCTCTGCTTTTGGGACTTCCCTATCACCACATATACAACCCTGTCCTTAAATAAAATAAAATCAAAATTAATCTGAATCAATGTCCTTTATTTTCAGATGCCTTTATAGGCAAAGACTCCTTTCTGGGAATTCTTCCTAGTATTTTTTCCCCATTCTTCTTCTTCCTCCCTCTTTTGTTCCCCGGCTTCTGAACGCCTGCCAACACAACAACATTTTGCCAGCTAATTTAATATTACAGATTAATGCAAAAAACATGTAGCTCTAAATCCTTCTCATGTAACCTGCATTAACACTTGACAGACACAACCTCAACAGAAGACTTACTGCAGACAGTGGCTGGTATTCTCTGAGTTTCATATGATTAAGCAGTCTCTTAGATAAATCTTTCAGGCCACTTTTCCCCCCCGCCATCCCTCCGAAGCCAGCGATTCAAGGCATCGCAGTTTCCATCTGAGTTCATAACAAGCACTCATATAGCACAGTTCTCTGAGCAGCTGCTATGACAGTATCTGTAGCTTGCTATTCTGTCTCCTGTGTCTGTCTATGGAGAACTCCTTGCCTTCTTGCCTGTGATGAATGGGAACACAAGCCGCCATTTGTGTTAACAATTCAGGGCCATGTTTACATAAGGGATGGTTGGTGTGGAAATTTCGTAGCCACCCGTGGGGAAATGGACATAAAAACAATGGTCATTCCCTCCTGTTGAGCATTTTAGGAGATGGAATAGTCTCACTGGAAGAGGCAATTCTGGCCAAAGCTGAAAGCAGCAGAAAGAGAGAAAGGCTGGACTTAAGGTAGATTGGCAGAATGAAGCAACTCCTAAGTTTTGTTTTGCAGGACCTGAGCAGAACTGCGAATCATAGATTCATAGAAGATTCATAGAAGTCCAATTCTCTCAAGGCAGTTGGTTCCACTGTTGTATTGTTCTAACAGTTAAGAAGTGGTTGTCTTCCTAATAAACAGCCTATATCTGGCTTCCTGTAGTTTCAGTCCATTATTAAATGTCCGGCACTCTGGGACGATGGAGAAGAATATATGACTGTTCAAAGGCTGATAACTCTTAGGATCATTGTAAGTCAAATATAAGGCAATGGCACAACTACTGATAGGATGAGTGGACAATCAATACTTTTAGTGCTACCCAGGAAGACAAGGGTAAAGAGGTTTGGACAATGATACTGTTTCAGAGATTCATTTCTGCTCCATGTCATTAATGGAAACCATTGTTTGAGACTTGGACCACATATACCAGTGATGGTGAACCTTGGCACTTCAGGTGTTGTTTGACTTAAATTACCAGAAAGCCAAGTCAGTGATCCTGCTGATCAGGGCTTCTAGGAATTGAAGTTCAAGAACACCTGGAGTGCCAAGGTTCACCATCACTGGCATATAACATTAGCCGCACATCCTCCCTCCTAGTTCCTATTGAATAATTTCTACTTAGTTAGATAGACAGCTGAAGAATATGGAGAAGGTAGATTTGTTTTGGGCAGCATCGCACTGAATACATGTAGTCTAAAGTTGAAAGATCAGCACCTTGGAGAGCACCAGCCGTACAGCAGTTATCCAAGGTACAGTATTGTACTTTACTTGTTTGGAGAACTGAATTTCCCAGGTTGAATTGGCTCTACAGAGTTTCTATAGAAACCTGTCTGGATTCACCACCCCACTGGTATCAGGGCCACCAGCATCCACTACCAAGAGGCAGTAAGAAAAAATAATCCAAGCAAAGATATATATAAAGTCCTTGAGACAAATTTTGGCTTGCAGCAATTTTAAGAGAAGCTTAGCAGGTAGAGAGGCCAGGAATAAGTTTCAGATTTCTGCATGCCCAGTAGCACAGATTTCTGCATGCCCAGTAGCACAAGCTCCTGATTGAATTATCACCCCTGAAGTGTGTTGGGCGCTCCAATCTAATCACATCAGTTCAATAACCTACTGTGCCGGTAAACCTAGTTTCTTTTCACTCCACTATTTCCCTCCGTCATTGATTATTTTAGTCATCATATCCATATAAATGCATTAGGTCAACTAGAAAATGTGATTACTCCAGTTAAAATTATTAAATGGAACTAAAGGAAGCATTTGTACTTCGAGGAGGAGAGGCAGACGTAACCACAGTTTTCATGGGAACTGTTATATTTAATTGACAAATTAGCTTAATCTAGTAAAATAACTCTGTAGTCAGAAGCAGGAATGGAATCTTATTTCAGATGCATTGCAAGAAAAATGGCAGTGATGGAGCTAAAGGAAGCCAAATTAAAGAAAACAGCAAATATCCTTGATCTGGAAGAAATGGATACGGCAATTGAGTTTTAACATGCATTTCCTTCAGGCAACTCCTGGCTTATCCTGCTTAAACTCAGGATTAGCTAATGGAAAGTAATGATAGCAGACTCAGAAACATGAAACAAAGTAAGGTTAAAGCCGGTTGTATCCAACTCTTGAAAGCCAGTCGTATGCAAATCTAGGGGCCAGTGCTCATCTCTGTTTAGAGCCAGAGAGAGCCAATGCTGCCTGCATCTGTAGATGTTTCCATGGTTATGTACCAGAGTGCATGGAAAGTTGCTACCTTTCCTGCCAAACCAATACCTATTTCTCTAATTGCAATGTCTTGCTTTCAAACTGCTAGGCTGGCAGGAGCTGAGATAGAGACAGGAACTCACTTAGTCACACAACACTGATACTTACCAATGAATATAAAATCCATGAATATATTATTTGTGTGTTCAGAGTTAATGAAGACATGGTAAAGCACAGAATTTTTGGCTGCAAGTATTTTCCAGGCTTTTCAGAACTCATTAGGGGCAACACATGACTTTAAAAATCAAACAAACCAAAACGTACATTTGTGTGGTACTCCTGTTGTTGGAATCTACTTTAATTCAGGCTACCATTCAGCAATGGCTCTCAATCCCACAACTAACACCATGGACATATGTTAAAAGTTCAAGTTAAGTCCTAGGAGAAGGAAGGAAATGAAGGTGGAACGTCTTGCAATTAAACTGGACAATGTTTAGAAGCAACTTCAAAATTAAGAATTTCAAGTGACTCGAGTGCTGAGGGAATTTTCAATTATCAGTAAAGAAAAGTACTATCTTTCCCTCACTCCAGCCTCACATCCTCCATACTGAACATCAACTATACTGTAGACTTTCTATGTGTTATTTTTTTCAGAAAAGTCTATCCTTTGGTTTGGCGTCTACCATATCATGTCAAGCCCTTCTCTAGTTTATACAGAAGATTGTCCATCGTATCAATCATTTGCTCCTTATACCAATTCTTCCTCGGTTATTTCCCCTCCAAAGTCCACCTTTTAAGAGCTCATCTAGTCCTATACTTTCAACTCAAATTGAGAGCAATATCTTGCAAGGGTTCGAGAGGGCCTTTCCCCTTACTCAGTTTGGAAGTCCTTGGTGATACCTGGTTACCTGCCATCTGAATATTAACCAGCCCTCTGATAGAAGACAAGATTAAATATGTTCACCCCAACTAGGCCTCTTGAGTCCTATTCCATCACTCTATCCCCTACCACACAGTAAGTATCCATATACAAAGAAAGGTTGGTAAATAAAAGTATAGACTTTCATGAAATGCTGATAGTTATGCCCTGGGGTGTTTCCATCTAAAGACAAAAGTGAGATCCAAGAACTTCCATTTAGGAGAATGTTTGTTTGTTTGTTTGTTTGTTACAAATACAGTTTCTTCTACATCACATTATGTATTTTCTAGCCTCCATCTTGAAGTCTTAAAAACTACAAATTCTACAAATTTTGCCAAGGTGACTCTGAAGTCTATCCTTTTTCATGCTCTTTCTGAAGCCTGTAATGCACAGCCTGATTAAGAGTCTTCCAGTACTAAAAAGTTTACCTATTTATGATACTTTAGTGGCCTAAGAAAGGCATTAGCCATCTGTTTTCAGGTTTTTCCTCATATGACTGCTTGGTAAGCAGTTGTCTTCATTTATTCATTGGATGCTCCTCTAGCTTGCCTGACTTACCCAGCAGACTATTTTGACTAAAACTAAATATTACCTAACTTCCCCGAATAGGAGGTATGCCCTAAGCCATATGTCAGACCTTAACATCTTATTATGCGGATGATGTCTTCGATCCAGTTGAACGATAAAGTGATTGCTTACCCAAATTGCGTCTTGCTTGGGGTTCATGCTGAGGAACAGCTTAGACTGGCATTGTAAAAGATGGCTCCATCTGTGCACCTAAAAACTCGCCAGCATGAAACTTAAGTCTGTCTGCTAGCCACGAGGAAAGGCTTTCTATCATAATGCCCCAGGCTCCATCCATCAGGGAAGAGATTCGGCTTTTGGGTCCAGACTGAAGCCTGGAGCGCTGCATATTGATAGCAAGCTGAAATAAGACATCACTCCAGGCAATTTTATGATCGACTTACTTCCTCAGGTTTTTTTTCCCCCTCCCCTTGCCTGAATTATGGATACATAAAAGTTATGGAACACAACTTTAGTTAATCTAGATCTCTTATCCAGCAAAGTGTGTGATGCTTTGGTCCAGCAAAAGGGTGGGGAGAGGGAGATGCAGTCTCTGGTTTACCTTTTAATCTAACATGAGAATGAGCCTCAACATCCTCTGAGCGAATATGAGCCTCAAGTCCGCTGGCTCAGATTCAGAAAGTGCTTTATGGCAAGAACAAACATTCTTGAGGGTAGGATCAAAGCCAAATTAGAAGATGGAGGAAGGTGATCATGGGACAAGGAATGACATTAAAGGAATATATGGCTAAGGAACTCAATCTTCCATACAACAGTAGCAGCTGTCAAGTGGATTCCATCAGGAAAAAAAATTGGGAAACTGTGGCCAACCCTGAACCATCATGAGGACATGAATCAGAGGAGTACATTTACTTATAATCTCATCCCTCAGCCCCTTTGTGTGACAAATTTCTTGGGTGGATCATCCAACTTTACGTGCCTCCAGTGTGTCATGGAAATGTAGTACCATGAATAATAGCTGTGTTAAGAAAATGGAGTTTCTGAGGTTAAGAACTGTGTTAAGTTTTGAAATGTGCTAGAATGCCTTGTTTTGTTCTTTCACTGCTCAGTTATGAGCAGGTGTCTGTAAGGCCATAGCCAAGCCATAACAACTGGAATATCTATGTGACCACTATTTGCAAAAATGTGGGGGATATGTAAACAACACGTCTGTGAGATCAGAGTGGAATTGTTATGAGAACAGGGTTATGTTATGATTTAAGAATGCATCTTATTGGTTATATGCAAATGAGTAAAGCAAAATGCTCCATTTAACGTACTGACATATGGAACTTTGAGAGAGTTCATGTGGCATCTCTGATCCATTACTACATGGATCTGAAGAAGTAAGCTTGCTAGCTTTAGACTGCTAAGATGGATGCAGGAGTTAGCAACATGATAACCTAGAGACAGTTAGATTATTTTGGTTTAGAGGGAACGTGGACATTTGTAAATTCCCACTATTTTTGATTAGAATATGCTTACTGATGCTCTTACCTTTAGACCTTCTGAAGAACTTTATGCTTTTGCACATCCTTTATCTACAAAAAAGAAAAACTACCTCATCAACTCATGCAGTTTTTGGAAGGGGGTGAAGAAGTATGTTTGCCAGGCCTAAGGTCATAGATATTGATTAAAATACTTTTATTCTCTCCTCTGAGATTGTTTCAACTAAACAGGATGTCTCAGGCATCTGTGAGTCGATTCAGCTGCTAAGTCTAGACTGATTTCCCATGTAGACCCCGAAGACCCCAAAGTGAGCCTGGTAACATAAGGAGGTGTGATTCAGTTGGGTTGTGGAGAGAACCAGGGAAGAGGGTCCTGTCTAGCACACAAGTCTCTATCAGATAAGACTGGATGGATCTGATAAGACTTGTTGATAATGCCTATGATCTACCCCCTCCCCTCCTTTTGTTGTGACTAACTGGCTCATTCCAATTAAAGCACTACACCCATCAGACTCTGCCATTGCTCTTGAGTCAAACTAGACAGAGAAAGCCAAAAGAGAGAACATATCTTCCAAAGACTGTCTGAGAGGCATGCGTATGCCTGGGTGCTTGTGACATGCCTAATCCTTTACTGCCTCAACCCTTTATCCTATGCTTCTATGGCACGGAGATGAAAGCATGTCTACTTAGATTATTGAATTAATGTACCTTGAGATGGAAGGGTTGGCAAGGAGAGAAATGATATAAAAGCCAAAGAGCCAAAAATTTTGAGAAAGAGAGACGGGAACCTTGCCAAGGTTAACAGTTTCTTGGGGATCTAATCAGACTAATAAAATTGGTTGTATTGATGGTGTTGTCAAGTGCACACAGGCCAGAAAACCCCCAAAGATTCAAGGCAAAGAAAGTTCTGTTTCTTCTATAATTTACGAGACTGGGAGTATCTTGCTTTCAGGGGAAAGGAAGTGAGGAAGGGAAAGAAAGAAAGCAGGCATGCACACATGCACTCACTCAGGTCTTGAACTGCTGACCTGCGAACCTTCCAGTCATCACGTTCAACTTCTTAACTACTAAGCCAAAGTAGGATAACCCAATTTCATCATGTTTGCCTCCAGAGAGAGTTCTAGCTTAAGTTTGTCTATGACCCCCTTGTTTCTCTTGAGTCCCAAGATATCAGCAAAGCACTATATTGCAAAGAAATCTCTTTTTTTCCCCCTTTTCATGTCAGGTTTCTTTTTCTGTCCATCTTTCATACCAATACACAACGATCAGATATACAAGTGTGTGGATGAACTTGACCTGGGGCTGCAGTGGCTCAGTGGTTAAGAAGCTTGCCTTGTTAGCTAGGTCAGCAGTTTGAGACCCGAGTACTGTATAATGGATTGAGTGCCCGTCTCTGTCCCAGCTCTTGGGGACATGAAAGGAGCCTCATTTGGGTGTTCCAGCATAAATCCTTTCAAAGCAGAATAATTTATGAGACAAATTATTATTATTATTATTATTATTGATCTGGGTGCAAAAAAAACCTGGCTTATAAATGGAACAAGGTGTTACTGGTTCTATTTTTTTAAAAGAACCTAGCGCATTGGCTATCTCCTCACTATAGCTGTATGCTGACTACATAAAGCAGGAGTACCCAAACATTTTAAGGCTATGGACCTGTCACATGGTTCAGGGACCCAGTCACTATGGCCTGGGGGCTGGATCCTGCACCTGATGCAAATTCATCTGGCCCACAAAGCCCTCGTCGCTCCAGGAAGCAGAAGTAAAACACGCCTGTATTGGTGTGTTTTACTTCCACTTCAGGGAGTGACGAGGACTTTGTGGGCCAGATGAATTGCCATCAGGGGACTGATCTGGCCCCTGATGGCACCCCTGACATAGAGAAACCAGATGCACAGAGAAGTGGAGAAGCCAAGTTTTCATGCAATGTGCTAATGTACACATATATATATATACTTTAAAAAAACAAACAAAGTAATTAAGTATATATATGTATTCCATTAATTCTGCTCACTCACCCGACTGCCAATGCTGGCGGCATTAATATTTTCTCCTCGTCTCTCCACACAAGTGTTAACCCTGCTAATAATGAAATAATCTACCCAAATGTTTATGCATTACTCATTTAAAATAATTAGCAATAGATACAATGGCCATATGTGGTCATTACATATAATTATATTAGATGGTGAAGTGAATTCTCTCTTCTCCTGTTTTCATACCCCACCAAAAATAAGGAGGGGCGGGGGGGGGACAGCCACAGACAAACAGCATGGCAGTGAGCTAATTATCACAGACTTGAAACACATGGAGTTGTGCCATTAATAGTTTAAATTGGAAATATTTTTTCCAGCAAGTCAGGAGTCTAGTGGCAAAAAAAATAATAATGAAATAAAAATAAAAAGAACAATATGTTATGTTTTCTAAAATGCATAAAAAACGAAGAGTGCTTTATTTTAGCCAACTGCATTTTGTAGAAGCCAAGGTTAGAGTTTTCAGCTTCATTTAACCGGCACCCTAGTTTTAATTCTGACTTGAAATACAAAACTTGGTCTTATTTCACTATATGGACTCCCCCCCCCCCTTAAAGCAGAGGGGTCATCCTCTCTCCAGTTGGCAGGTCAGCAGTTTGAGACCAACTACAGTATAACGGAGTAAGCTTCCGTTTGTCTGTCCCAGCTCCTGCCAACCTAGAAATTCAAAAGCAAGACATTGCAAGTAGATAAATAGGTACCAATGAGATGGCTAGATGGTATTGTAGACGCAATGGGCACAGAGCTGGGTGTGCTGAGGAGGATGGTGGAGGACAGGGGGGCCTGGAGGGCAACGGTCCATAGGGATGCAAAGGGTCAGAATTGACTATGCAACTGAACAGCAACAAAACAGCTGGAAAGACAAGAGCATTATGTGCACATTGGTGTCCAGTCATGCCTGCCACCTGAGCATGGAAACATCTGGAGGTGCAGACAGCCAGGAGTATATCCTGGAGATGAGCATCACTTCCTACAGTTGGATATGACTGGCTTTCAAGCAAGCATGACCAATAATGAGGTTGGCCAACCTTGGCACTCCAGGTGTTCTTGAACTTCAATTCCCAGAAGATCTGATCTGTGGGTGTGGTTGACTTGAGTTTCTGGGAATTGAAGTCCAAGGACACCTAGTGTGCCAAGGTTCGCCATCAATATAGTGTCTTGTCTTGTCTTGTAGCATAGCGTAGCGTAGTGCATTGCATTGTACACATATAAACTGGATCCAGTCATCAGTTTTTGCCTTCTTGGCCAGATCAAAACATTAAATAGCATTAATTGCTCATGAAAAATGTAGCTTAAGCAATGGAAACAAGAGTCCACAAACACAACACAAGGGAAAGGTTATTTCCGTCCCGCCTGTCTGATTAAGGACACGGGGAAGAGGGTCCTTTAGAAGGAAGTGTGAATGATAGCACTGATAGAAAGGGCAATCTCCGTGTCCCAAAGGAAATTGAACAAGGACAGAGGAGAAATAAGAAGGGATGTTATATTGGAAGAACGATGAGTCCTGACAGATGTGAAGCTGTGTGGACCGAATTACTCTCTCTGGAAGAACCCTTAAGAAGATATAGGAGGCTGAAGTGAAGTGGGTATTGTGTTGCCTGCAATATGCTTGCATGTATTACTCCTGTTTCTCAAAGCTTCCTTCTTCTCCTTCTTCATCTTTGGAAATTTACATGCCTTAGGTAAAGGTAACGGTCACCCTTGCTCAACAGCCAATTGTATCCGACTCTAGGGTTCAGTGCTCATCTGTTTATCTATGTGCTCATCTCTGTTTATAGCCAAAGAGCCAACGCTATCTGCAGATGTTTCAATGGACATGTGGCAGGCATGCTGTTTATCTTCCCACCCACGTTGTCCCTATTTATCTACAGTAAAACCTCGCATAAAGAGCACCTTGTTTAGAGACTAACTCGCTGAAAGAGCATAATTTTCTCTGGATAGTCGCCTCGCTTAACAACTAAAATCAACCAAAAATTCACTTAGCAACTAAATCAGGGTTTGTAATCCCTGCCCACCCAGCCAGAAGTCACAATTGGTCACTTACAATGGTGGTTCGCTTAAAGAGCAAACTAACTTAAAGTGCAATCCAATGGAACACATTATGCTCTTTAAGCGAGGTACATCTGTACTTTCAATTTCTTGCTTTTGAACTACTGTTTGGCAGGAACTGAAGCAGATGATAGGGGATCTGCCATGCAGCACTCGGGTCTTGAACTGCTGACCTTACAGTAATTAAACTCAGCATTTTAACTACTAACCTACTGTAATCCCATTGAAAATTGTACAATAGATGGAAAATTGTGGGAGAAAGTGGCAATCGGAGCCATGCCTATCTCTAGCCATTCTGTTACAGGAAGTATGGGACTGTGGTGACTCAGTGGCTAAGAAACTCACCTCATTAGTTGGAACGCCATTTCAAGACCTGGGTAGTGCATGACAAACTGAGTGTCTGTCTCTGTCCCAGCTTTCAACCCAGAATAATTTCATGGAATTATAACAGGAAGTATTGTGGATATCAAAAGATGAGATTATATGCATTCCTGCTTTCCCAGATGAACAATTCCTTCATTTGCTTTCTCTTGTACAGGCTCCCAGTGTGAGCTTTAAAGCATGGAATTTATTGCCAGTAACCAACCACCATGTTTCAGAAAACACTTCAAAGCGCGGTTGGCTTCTGCACAAATGGAAGGAGGTAGGTAGCATTCTTTAATTGTCATAATCCAATTTAGATAAATCAAATGCAAATTAACTGAGATTTGTTTGCCAATTAAAATGAATAATATGGCAGGGGCTACCGCAGTTCCGAAGATGGATAGAAATTTATTTATATAAAAGTTTAATAATAAAAAAATACTAAAAATTCTAGCATTCAAGGCTTCCATTAAAATGTAGATAAAATATTTATAATACTGCAAATTAAATGAATTAAATTTTACTGTATTTCTGAACTGCCGATCTCAGTTTAATTATCATTGCTTTACTAAACCTAAGAGGTTCCACAACCCTTATAGCATCACAAACAAAACAGATCCCGTGCCGTCAAGATGCATTGATATATTCATTATTTCAATTACCCTAGAATGGGAAGACAACTTTATCTCATATGTTGTGTGTTCTCATATAAGAGATAAGGATAGATAGATAGATAGATAGATAGATAGATAGATAGATAGATAGATAGATAGATAGATAGATAGATAGATAGATAGATAGATAGATTGATTGATTGATTGATTGATTGATAGAGATAGAGATAGAGATAGAGATAGAGATAGAGATAGAGATAGAGATAGATAGATAGAGATAGATAGATATTGTTCTGAAGTCCTTCTATATTTCCCATCTTCTATTTTGTTCTATATTAAGCAATATCAAATAAGTATTAATGAACCTGCAACTCCATAATATAAACTCAGTTGTATATGTGGGTTGTGGTAGTTATAACCTTTTTAACTTTTAGGGACTTGGGAGCAGCCAAACTATACAATAGGATCTGCCCAGTTTTCCTTCAGAGGATGCTTCCAACTCAACAGCTGAAAACTGATGCTTCAGGTGGCAGCTAGGGCAGCAGGCTACATGAAATGGTGCTGTGGGCCAGGTGTGGATCACAGACCATAGGTTGTGAACCCCCACTCAAGCATAAGATGAGAAATCAGGTCCCTCTCTCATATTCTTCAGTTTCCTTGATAAAAACTCATCAAACCCACTAGTTGTGAATATCAAGTGCTCTCAAAATGCATGAGATTAAAACATCAAGGGCCACAAGACTGAAGAAAGTGTCAGTGTGCAAAATGGATCTTTCTAAAACAGAATAACGTGTACCCTCTTCAACTATTATTCTCGTCTCTTTCTACATAATTTTAAAGAAATACCAATCACGTCTCCCAAGACCTTTGAACTCTTGAAAGGTTATGGATCACCCAAATTGCATGCTGAAGACTTGTGGATAAATAAAAGTTGTCCTTTCCCCTAAATCGTTTGCAAACTGGCCTCAAGATTCCTTATTATGGATTTGTCCTTCATTAGGTTCAATCTGAGTGGCCCTTAATGAAATCTTAAATAATGAGATACACATATCTGTGTTTAATTTGCCCACAAGGATATGTAAAGACTTTTCTCTCCCTTATTAAGTCACATAAACTTAGATTGCTCTGAACCAAAGAATGTAGATGAAAGTTCAGAGATGTTATATGGACCAATATAATGCAGGTAAATGTAATGCCCAGAAGGAGGTTCTTAGAGGAGGTCAGGTCACATTTTCTAATGGAATGGCTTCTGAAAAATCAGAAATTTCTGATTAGTATCTTAAACCTTTAACAACTGAGATTAGGAGCAATTCTCCTCTGTGTAGAGTTTTATTTTGGCTAGTTGGCAGAGAGCATTGTATCTCCTTCAGGACTGGCAGATTTTTAAAAATGGGCTATGGAAAAATCAAGTTAGACAATCATACCATTTCATCCTCCTATTATCTCTCATTGAGCATTTACGCCTTTAATGGTACTCTCCGACATGAAGATGCGAAAAGAATTGAAACCAGGCTAAAACAGTATTTAAAAATGCAAATGCTTTAAAAACAATTGAGGGCACTTCTTTTAAAATATTGTGACAATTTGTACAGAAGGGAAGGCTAACCATGACCTGTAGTCTTTAACATGCCTGAACAACTGAGATGATGTTCGAACTGGTCAAGACCCCAAGGGCTAGACACTCAATCCCTAACCATTGCTGAACTGACTGAGATACATGCAGTTATGGCTATATCGTACAGACATGCACTGTGGCCCGATCCATCTTCAATATTTTATCTTCTCAGTTACAGTTTGCAATTTAATTGGCAAGATCTTCTATTTTGCAGTATTGATTGTGCCGGTTCTTACCATAGCTCATGATCGAAGCCCCGCTGACGCAGCCAGCCCACAGGGAGCCTGGACCACCAGTGGCCATTTCTAAAAAGATATTCAAGTCTTGTTTGCCAAAATGCCAGTGTAAGTGTAATTAAGAAAGTGGTTTAATTCAAATTCAGTGAAAAGGGCTGAAGAAAACATGAGGAAATTGCTGGAGTATCACCATGTTTTCAATCCTCCTCCTGGCTGTTCTCTGCTAAGTTCATGTTGGCTGCACAAAAGCAGTCAATTTAAAACTGAAGTCCCTGATTAAATATATTCCATTTAGTCTTTTTCTTCCATGTGTGTGTGGTTTTCTGTTTGTGTGTTGTTGTTAAAATTTCATGTTCTCTTGCTACTCCCAGGACAATTAGAGAAACATTGTCCATAGCCTGATCAGCATATTCTAATTTACAGTCTAATTCAATTGGGGCTCCACACATTCTCTGTACCATATTTAACGAATCCGTGCCCAGGGGATTTCCAATTACAAAGGCTCACAGTATCTATGCAAATTGTACACTTTTTCTTCTTGTGCATTAACAACAGCTCCTAACTCAATTCTTCTGTAGTAACTTTTCCGAATGTCTACAGAACTCTTTGTAGAACCAAGCAATATATATATATATGTCTGTGGTGACAGGGTGAAAGAATCATTATACAAGGAAATAAAGAGATGAAACTGATGGAGGTTCTAGCAGCCTGCTGTGTTAGGAAGGAGAGAAATCCCCATACAGCTCATTATTGGATAAAAATAAAATAAAACCCAAACAAACAATGGGATGGTATTTTCTGTTGATCTTAAGAAGAGTTTTTGTATGTGTGAGAATATTTCCCCCCCTGTAAGTACTGCAACCAACACACTGCAAAAATTATAGAAATGTCATAGATAGACTATGTGACCTTTCTCCTTGGACTTCTAGAAACTTAAGCAGGCTGAGTGTGGCTTTTTGATTCATCAGCCAAAATTTCTGCACTTTTTTTTTTTTGGTTGTGAGAGCTGGACCATTAGGAAAGTTGAGCGCAGAAGAATAGATGCCTTTGAGATGTGGTGTTGGAGGAGAGTTTTGAGAGTCCCCTGGACAGCGAGGAGAACAAGTAGGTCAATCTGAGAAGAAATCAACCCTGACTGCTCCTTAGAAGGTCAAATAGTCAAGATGAAGCTAAAGTAATTTGGACATCAAATGAGAAGAGAGGATTTGCTTGAGAAAGCCTTGATGGTGGGAAGGGTGGAGGGCAAAAGAAGAAGGAGGTGACCAAAAATGAGATGGCTAGATGGTATTGTAGACACAATGGGCAGGTTGAGGAGGATGGTGGAGGGCAGAAGTGCCTGACGGACGGTGGTCCATGGGGTCATTGCAAAGGGTCGGAATCGACTGTGCGACTAAACAACAAAAATGTATATGCATTCACATCCACTTCTCTTCACAAAGGGAAACAGATGTCACATTTATACATTTAATGCAGATCAGGAAACCTAAAACATCGCACAGGGTTCTTCTCATTCTTGGTATGGCGTTAAGGGATCTCACAGGGTTTTTAGCAAACTGTTAACAGAACGTGAATGAATAATTTAGCGAGACTCTTTCTCATCCCTAATAAATCATTAGAGTCTGTCAAACACAAGTCTCTTTGAAGAATTTATGCAAAGAGGAGAATTTCTGAAGGAGGAGGAGGAGGACTGGAATTTGGCCAGGTGGCACCACTAAAGATGGCATCTGCCTACGTGAAAATGTGCAACCAAGACATTGTGTTTTTGATGAAGGATGCCTCAAACCTACATCAGTTGAGAAGATATACCCTCTTGTTGGTATTGTTCCACCTAAGATCAGGAGGGAAGTAGCAGCACATGCTGAGAGAACTAAGCAAGAGAAGGACCCTCAATACCTTTTAGGTGGATACGAGCCTCAAGTCCACCAGCTCAAATCCAGGAAGAGCTTCATGGCAAGAACAAACATTCTTGAGGGTACACCAGAGTAAAACCAAATTAGAAGATGTGTGCAAGAAACATCATTAAAGGTGGATATAGCTGAAGATCTCAATCTCCCCTACATCACCTGAATAGGCTGAGGGTTAGAGTCCCTAAGTTCAAGACCAACAGGCTCAAGTGGGGGCTACTTACAGACAACAAATCATGGTGTGAATGTGAAGAGACACAGCCCATGTACTGGTCTGCCAGAGACATGCACCAATGAGGATTTGTGAGGACTTTGGCAATGCCAAAGCGAAGAAAGTGGCTTCATTTTGGCAGTCCAGGGTTTGATCAGGACACGAAAGAAGTCCTTATTATTAGTTCCCAAACAATGGCCAGAGTACCTTATTGAGATAAGAATCTGGCAAGGACAACCCATAGATACCTGGAAAGAAGATATGATGTTCGATTGTCAAAACGGAGGAACTCAAAAGCATCAAAAGCACGCCCTGATGAAGTCAAAAACTGAAGGAAGAGTTAACTTATTTAGCATGTATAGCATTTCTACAGCTTCCTTGCCTAGATTCCGCCTTTCAGATGTAAATTATGTATAACAATAAAATTGAGATAACTGCTGCTCTGTGTGGGTTAGAGGTATATTTGGGTATAAAATGAGGCAGAGCTGAGATGTATGGGGAGCGATGAAGGCCAAAGTGTGTAAAGCAGTGCCTCTAACTGCCAGAGAATGCCTGGGAAATGCTGTTTTATGGCACCACATAAAGATGCCTTTGAAATGAAGCTTCCTTATATATATATAAGGGGAGTGAAGGGAAAGAGAGAGAGAGAGAGAGAGAATTAGAGCGCCGAATACTGGAAAGGTGATTCCTTGGAGCTAAGAAGACAGCACTCATTAACATTTATCGTAGCTTGTGTGGTGCTTTAAAGGTGCCAGGAAACCACAAGCCAATGTGCTAACCCACCATGACCTCTGAAGCGCTTGTATTTTGCAGAGCACTGGCTAAACAAACATGTATATCAATCACAGCTTCCAAAGGTGTCAGCTTCAGACTTAAATGTCTGGTTTATTGCTACAGTGTTTTCTTTATGGTCTTTCTCCTTTCCCCCAAATCTTCTTCCTAGATTCTTATTTTATACATTGAATTCTGTCTCTTTCTCCTCGTCCTGCCCTCAAATGTGAAAGAATAATGATTTAACTTTTAGATTTCCCCCCTTTTTCCTACACCTTTCTGTATCATTGGTTACTTATCGTTTTGGTAATTATCATTTTATAGGTAGAGGCAAAGGTCACCCTAGCTTGAAAGCCAGTCGTATCCGACTGTAGGGTTCAGTGCTCTCTCTGTTTCATAGCCGAAGAGCCAGCGCTGTCTGCTTCTGCAGACATTTCTATGGTCATGTGGCAGGTATGCCTAGACACTGGAGTGCACGGAACACTGTTTACCTTTCCACCGAAGTGGTCCCTGTTTATCTACTTGCATTTTCTTGCTTTCAAACTGCTAGGTTGGCAGGAGCTGGGACACAGACAGGAGCTCATTCCATTCTGCAGTATTCAGGTATTGAACTGCTGACTTTCTTAGCTACTTGTGCCACTGCAGTCTCCACATTTTATATAATAGACTAGTAATTAAACTTTAGGATATATATATATATATATATATAATAGATAGATAGATAGATAGATAGATAGATAGATAGATAGATAGATAGATAGATAGATAGATAGATAGATAGATAGATAGATAGATAGATAGATAGATAGATAGATAGATAGATAGATAGATAGATAGATAGATAGATAGATAGATAGATAGATGGATGGATGGATGGATGGATGGATGGATGGATGGATGGATGGATGGATGGATAGATAGATAGATTCACCAGTGTTAGTAAAATATTTAAATTGTAAATTTAAATTAATGAATTTTCTCCATCTTACAGAATTGAGTTTAGCTGTGTTCATTAATTTCAAGGAAAGCACAAGCTAGACTATTTTAAAGTCTTCTTCTCTGAAGAAGCAGCCCCTACTTGAGCTTGCTGGTCTTTCTTTTAGACCAGGATGTTTCCAACAACCCAAGGCCCACAGGCCGGATCTAGCCTGCAGCACCATTTCATGTGGCCCTCCACCCCTCCAAGTTTATTCTTCATCCAGTTTCATTCAGTGCTCAGATCTAAATCAGCCTGTGAAACCAATGTAGAACAAGGGTTCTCAACCTATGGCTTGCGGGCCGGACCAGGCCCATGGCACTAATCCAAGGGAATTTGAGAAACAAAATGACCACCCCTTTGAAGCAGTTGAGACAAAATGGCCACCCCCCATTGTGCAGGCAGGGCAAAATGGCCATCTGGCCCTCAAAGGTGACTGAGAGAGTGTGATCCGGATTGAAAAGGATGGGAACCCTTGTTTTAGGCACTCCACCCCTCGTCCTGTTCAGGGTCCTCCAGGTGACGTAGGGGAGGTTGAGATTGTCAAATATATCTACCTTTAATGATGTTCCTTCTCCAGTGAGCTCCTTCCTCCATCTTCTAATTTGTTATTGCTCTTGCGTACCCTCAAGAATGTTTGTTCTTGCCATAAAGCTCTTCCCGGATCTGAGTCGAAGGACTTAAGGCACATATCTGTTCAGAGGTGGTATGACATGTAAGAACATACAAAATGATGACTATTCTCCAAGCTAGCCATGATCAGGAATGCACACGTGTACCAAGCTTCAGCTGACCATATCCCTGAAAACAAAGCTATTACTCTAAGACACAACTGCTTCCTAAAAATGAGTGGGGAATAGATGCAGACTTTATCATTTGGAGGTGTAGGAGAGCAGCTAATATAATCCCCTTTTCCAGGGAAGAGTTATGAATAATCTACCTGCGCACCGGTTCTAAATGGCTGTCAACACCATTTTAATCTTAGGAATGGGTTTTCACTTGTAACTCTGCTTTGAAGAATTACCCCATCACAGAAATTGTATGTTGTTCAACTGTGTTTGGCTACATGAATTAAAAGCACATTTTATTTGTGTTGCAGAGTCATCAATAAAAGTGCAAGGCAGTTAAGCAAAATCTTTTTCCCTCTCTCTTTTCTTTTTTTTTTCCATTTGAAGGATCTCATGAGTTACCACCCAAATACCTCCATGCATTTATTCATGTGTTTTCGTAAGAGGTGTAGAACATGCTCAAATAAATCTCAGAGCCGCACATGCTGCATTTGTTCCGTACACAACCTGCAGCTTTGGTGCATTAAATATGAAGCTGAAATGGGCTTTCTATGACATTTTAAAAACATAAAAATATTCGCAACACAAAATGAATGGAAGTAACATTGTCCAACACTGGTCCTTGTTTAATTAAATGCATAACTTCAATATGTGGCAACTTTAATATTGTAACTATTAATTTCTGGTATTGGGGGGGGGGGAATCACTATTATAATCACAGCCTCAAGAAAGCCAATTGTCATTATAAACCTGTTGACCTTCTTCAATATGACTCCAGGGTTAATGTGAAAGTTAGGTGTATCTACTCATCTTAGGTAAAGGTAGTCCTTGCTCAAAAGTAAGTCGTATCTGACTCTAGGGTTCAGTGCTCATCTCAGATGCAATCAGTGCTGTCTCTTTGGCTACAATTAGAGATGACTCCTAGAGTCAGATATGACTGTTTTTTGTGCAAGGGTGACCTTCACCATTACCTTGAGTATAAAAGGAAGATTACAGAAAGTGCATCCTCGAAGATTGAGTTATTTTTGAACCACAACCGGGCATACCCTGGGCAACAACCACCTTGTGCTGGCTAATCTTTCTCACACTAGGTTGGGCAAAAGGAACTGCACAATGAACTCAACAAAAAGTGGCTTCATTTTCTCAATTTCATGTCTGGCCTAAATACAGAAGAAGAGGAAGTAGAAAAGAAGATCTAATATATGCCAGAGTTGACATTGTGGAAGTAGCCTGTTTCAAGCAAACCAAAATATTTTAATGTTTTAATTTTATTTCAATATTAGCTATATTTCAAATAAGTCTATAATTTTAAATTGTAGAACACTCTGACACGATGGGTTGAGTCTAAATTTCACCCTGCTTGGGGACAGAACCAGTATTGTTCATCCAAGTGGATAAATTGCACTAAAGGTAAGGTAAAGGTCACCCTTGCTCAAAAGCCAGTCGTATCTGACTCTAGGGTTCAGTGCTCATCTCTGTTTCATAGCTGGAGAGCCAGCGCTGTCTGCTTCTGCAGACGTTTCTGTGGTCATGTGGCAGGCATGACTAGAAACCGGAGCGCATGGAACTCTGTTTACCTTCGCACCAAAGTGGTCCCTATTTATCTACTTGCAGTTTCTTGCTTTCAAACTGCTAGGTTGGCAGGAGCTGGGACAGAGACGGGAGCTCATTCCGTCCTGCAGTACTCGGGTTTCGAACTGCTGACCTTCCGCCTTCCAGTCAGCACCTTAGCCACTTGAGCCACAACAATGTACACAAGAAGACATGCAGTGTCTCAGCTGTCCTGTATGTCTTGATAGGCTTAATAACATTGACCATCTGAGCTGAAAAACAGGATAGGAATGGGGGCACGTTTTCTGGTGAGACAAACTCAGGAGGTTGTGTTGAAGAACTCATGTCACCCCACATGAAGACTGACCTTTGACAGTACATCAGAGGATTGGTCTTTAATGTCTGCACAGATGCAGCATGATTCATCTTCTGATGTTGAAGACTCAATGATGAGTAGATGATGACTCATGGTTCTTGCTCATGTTGCTAGCAAATAGTTCAAAGGGGGGGATACAGGACCCCTACAAACGATGCTCAAAGGTAGATTTGTACCAGCTAAGGAACACTGTAACTACAAACACTATCTTTTACTGAGTCAGCCTTTTCTACCGTCTAGCCAGGAATTATCAATATTGAATGGAAGCTGATATGCAACAAGATGGGGGCTTAATCCTTGAAAAGTGGGAGCATCTTTTGAGACGACATCTAAAGACCATCTCCTTCTTTTGGAGTCATCTTATACTCTGAGACGTTCAACAAAGGCTCTTTCATGTCCCACCACTCAAAGAGTTTGGGTGAGTACATGAAACAGTTTCTTTTCCCCCTAATTGTGAAGCTTCCTTCCAGGTGCTACTGAGTCATAACCCATGGGGCTGATGCATCAGCGAATCATGGGACAGATGAAATACCTCATCCTGCTCAGACAACGGGTTGCCTGAAATCCCAAAGGATGTCATTCTTGTTCCTGTATTGCTTTTTGTTTGACAAGCAATGAAAACTGCAGGATTCCACCAGGTCTCTGCCTTTTAAAACTGTATTTGTAGAATGTGATGATTTAATACTGTCGGGAAACCAATTTATAG
Organism: Furcifer pardalis; assembly: GCA_030440675.1. Lineage (NCBI taxonomy): Eukaryota > Metazoa > Chordata > Lepidosauria > Squamata > Chamaeleonidae > Furcifer > Furcifer pardalis. Next base: position 2,999,900 of record CP126900.1, on the reverse strand, counting down.
ATGCGCTCGACGCATCGCGTAGCGGGAGTTGTGAACAGGATTCAGACAAAGTTCCAAACTGTTTCATCCTGATTCAGATGGATCTATCTAACGTCTGATTTGAAGCGGAAAGGCCACGTAGACTCCCCAAGTGAAGAAAACTGGATATATAAATTATTTTGTCTGAAGAGCAAAAACTGAATTTACAAAAAAGGGCAAAAATAACTTTAGTCTACAACTTAGTTGTTGTTTTAAAGTACACTTTCGTGGTGCTTAGGAGGAAACCTTTGAATCCACCCATCTTAAAAGTTAGTTCTACCAATTTTCATACACATCATTAAAAACAAATTGTAGCCATATTAGACTCCAAAGCAGGGGTTCCTAACCTTTTCAAGTCTGGGGCCCGGTCACACTCTCTCAGTCACCTTCGAGGGCCGGATGGCCATCTTGCCCTACCCGCATGATGGGGGTAGCCATTTTGTCCCAACAGCTTCAACGGGGTGGCAATTTTTGTTTTTTTGAATGCCCTTGGAGGGCTGGGACCCACATAAAATGGTGCCACGGGTCTGATCCAGCCCACAGGCCATAGTTTGGGAACCCTTGCTCTACATTGGCTTCACAGACTGTTTTGAATCTAAGCACTAAATGAAACTGGATAGAGAATAAATTACTATGGGCTAAATTAGTCTGTATTCCAAATGTCGGAAATTGGCTTATAAACTAAATTGGTAGATCCATGCATGTCCGTAACAAACATGTACTTACAACCAGCACTGATTAGAAAATCCACATGGTATGAAATTAGTGTTGAATAAAGTTTCACTGTCCTCTAAAGGAACAAATAGATTCTCCTGGACTTATTGTCTTTGAAAGTGCAGATAACATCAGTTACCAAGGGTGCGTCTTTGAACATTTGGTTAATTCATCATCTTCACAAGGGTCTGGTCAAAGGAGTTCTTGCTATAACAGTCCATAACCTTGTCAGATCTAGATTAGATGAAAGTAACACACATTGTGTTGAGTTGTTGTCGTTGTCGTTGTTGTACTTTATTCCCCAACTGGAATGGGAATGGATGACATTTTCCCCGCCCGAGATGACACTCATCAGAATGGCTTTCTGTACCACCTAAAATTATCCACTGCACAACAAGTTATAAAATAATATTAATAAATGCATCATTAAATATGGAATTGAAGACTTTGCTAGTTGACTGTGGTGGCTCAAATGGTTAAGATGCTGAACTCGTTGACTGGAAGGTCAGAGTTCAATTCCTGGGTACGGCATGACAGAGTGAGCTCCCGTCTCTGTCCCAACTCCTGCCAACCTAGCAGTTTGAAAGCAAGAAATTGCAAGTAGATAAATAGGTACCACTTGGGTGGGTAGGTAAACAGTGTCCCATGCACTCTGGTGTCGAGGCATGCCTGCCACATGTCCATGGAAACATCTGCAGATGCAGACAGTGCTGGCGTTTTGGCTATAAAAAGAGAGGAGCACTGAACCCTAGAGTCAGATGCGACTGGCTTTTGAGCAAGGGTGGCTTTTACCTTTACCTAGAGTATTCTAGAACATTCTACTTTACCCTGCAAGGAAATGAAGCTTCATCATGTTGATCATATCTACTGATTTGCATGTGGAACCGTTAAATGATAGGCGCAAACATCTTTCAAAAATATACATAGTATGTACTGATACTTCACAATGAAAGCCACAGCTATAGGTGATGCGATGAAGGTGCAGAATCCAGAGGTTGTCATAGAAATATTAAGAGGGTTGGTCCATGATGCTTGCTTGCTGCTGGGGACATTATTGGAAAAACCCAAAACAGTTCATTCTGTGCATTCAATATTCAATCGTTATCTTGGAAGAGGGAGGGATCTGAGCATTACATAACGTCTCCCCCTGTTTTAACTGGAAGATGTGAGCTTGGGTTATTTTAAGTATCCTGTGTTATTTTTAAGCAGCAAGAATTAACCAGAACTTCCTCTGCTGTAAATCTCACGAAGGCACTTTGAAACTACAGGAAGAATAAGTTGCACTAAACACACATAAACACACATATATATAGTAAAACCTCAACTTACGTTTGCCTTGAGTTATGTAAAATTTGACTTGCGTAATGTTTTTGTGCTAAAACCATGTCCCGATTTACGTAAATGTTCCGATTCATGTAACACAATTTCCTATGGGTTTGCTTTGAGTTACGTAACAAAAAAAAAATCATTTTTCCTATGGGTTTGCATTGAGTTACGTAAAAACCGATTTACATATAAGCCTACGGAATGGACTTTTTATGTAAGTCGGGGTTTTACTGTATAGATAGTCTCTTCATCATTACAGTCATAAGAACCAAACGCCGCAGCATTCATGCTTCATGTATTCCATGAAAGATGATAATAAACCATACTCCTATGACCTTATTAATGCTCTGTAATTTGATTTGCCGGCAATTTGCATTCCTCCCTTCCACCACCTCAACCTACGATAATCTGGAATGAAGAGGTGGATCTGACAAGTCAAACTTAACGGCGGAATACTGAAAAGGTCAGAAATCTCTGACATAATTCTACTACCTTGTTCTCTCGTCAAAGATCATAGCAGAATGACACAACATTGAAATCATTGAACCAGCAAAAGCGCAATGATGGAGGCGGAGATTAAATTGGTGTGCTTGGGAAATGATGTTTTGGTTTCCTCTTGATATTTGTTTCTCTTTAATTACATCTAGCTCGGTGTGTTCCTTTCTCCTATCTCCATTCCTTTCCAAATCTTTCTCTGTTTTTACACACACACACACGTCCCTTTTAGTTAAAAATGTTCCGAAAAGTCGTCCAAAGGGCACGTAGGAAAAAAAAACTCTACACCTTCATTTGGTGGGGAAGATATTAAGTCCTGATTATTACTTCTCAAAACTGGTAGGGGATTTAGAACAAAGTCCCAGAAGAGAAATGTTCACTGCAGACTTTATACCTTTCACACACAACCCGTTGCCTGTGGGTTGGATGGCCTCTACGCTCTACCTCCGATCCGGAAATTGGTTAATTTCCAAAAGAAGAGATGGAGGTGCTCAACCGTTGAGTGTAAAGTTTGGAACAAGAAATCTTTCCCCCAACCACATCAGATGAAGGAGTGGATGTGGTAACTAGAGGCTGAAATGCTCCTTTTTGACAGTAATTAATTTTCTTACTCATCGTAGGCTCCCAATTAAAAAAACAACCACACTTAGTTGTTCAAATGTAAGTTGAGTGGGTGGGTGTTTAAGGCAGGGATTCTCAACCTGTGGCCTGTGGGGCAGATGCAGCTCACAACTTCATGTGCCCCCACCCAACGGCCTCCATCACATCAGGAAGTGACATTATTATTTTTTTTATTTATTTCTTCTTATTTGCTATTTACTTTCTTATTTACATGTGGTGTAAAGGAAGGGCAAAATGGCCCTCCGGCCCCCAAAGCTATCTGAGGGAGTGTGACACACCCCCCCCCCCGGCTTAAGTTGGTTGAGAACTCCTGGTTTAAGGAATGGATTTTTTTTTAATTAAAAAAAATAATCCAAAATGAGCTAAAATTTCAAACTGCTTCCCTGACAGGTATATAAATATATGTTAAATTCATTGGACATTTTTTGGCTTCTTAACATCTAGAAAGGATGTGCTGATATATCTTTTACAGTTTGATCAAAGCTCTTGTGATTAATATTTGTTAAAACATTGTCAGAGGGTGTTTGGCTGAAATTTAATAATAGCCTGGAGTAATCAATATATAATCTCATTGTGAATTTCAAAGCTATAAAGTTTAATGCTATCCATAGTAGAACATTAATTGTAATGAAGGCGGTACAGAATTGCAGCATCAGCAGGGATCTATGTTTTCTGATGGCCTAACTAATTTCACTTGGATAACTGTGATGAGTTGACGGCGTCTTCCCTTTTTATGGATGGGATATAAAAGATCACACAATGGTTTGTTAGGCTACTTGCTTCATAAGCGCAGCCATACCACCGTCAGCCACTCATTCATCATTGTTCATTGTGAACATGTCTTGAGTTGTTGAATTAAGTGATGTGAATGGTCCTCTCAGACAAAATGAACACCGGGAGAAAGACAGTCAAGAGCAGGCGTTCCCAACTTAACACTGTGGACTGGATCTGACCCACAGCGCCATTTCATGTCCCCCCCACCCCACGAAAGGCATTCAAGAAAAAAAAATGGCAACTCCTTTGAAGCAACTGGGACAAAATGGCCACTCCCATCATGCAGGCAGCCCTTGAAGCTGACTGAGAGCGCATGACCTGGCCCTCGGCTCGGAAAGTTTGGGAACCTCTGTTCTAATTCATACTAAGTTCTCTATTTATGCTGTCTTCAACCTTTCCAACCATGAATGTATTTCATTTGACAGTACTACCTCCGGTTCTCTATGGGAGCAAAACACGGTCATTAATGAAGGCCGAGGAACTAGAACTATCAAGAGCCATGGAAAGATCAATGCTAAAGGTATCCCTTCATGGCCACATCCCCAATGCTCAGATAAGAGAACAAAGCAGAATCAATGAAGTGGCTGCTGAATATCACAAATGGAAATTGTGCTGGGCTGGGCACATCTCTCAAATCACAGATGGGCTTTGGAGAGCAGCAGTCACTGAGTGGTATCCCAAAGGAGTAAAAAGACCCCTTGGCAGGACTAACCAAAGATGGGAAGACCCAACTGTGCAAAGTTTTAGTCCAATCTGGAGAAGAAGAATGTGGCAGCGAAAGGAAAATGAGTTGCGACCAGCAGGAATTCATCATTTGACAGTCTGGTCAATTGAGGACTTGAGGGATGCCTTTACAAAATACAACAGTTTTCCCACATCACACTGTGGCTCAGTGGTTAAGAAGCTCACCTTGTTAGCTGGAAGGCCAGCAAGTTGGCAGTTCGAGACCCGGGTACTGCACAACAGGGTGAGTTTGCATCTCTGTCCCAGCCCCTGCCAACCGAGCAGTTTGAAAGCAAGAAATTGCAAGTAGATCAATAGGGACTACTTCGGTGGGAAAAGATCTTGGGGACATGAAAAGACTCTCATTCAGATGTCCCCTGAGTGGAGTTTCTCCAGCAAAAATCATTTCAACCCAGAATAATTTCTGAGACGAAATTATTATTACTATCTAGGAATATTACTGATAAAACAATGTGACTACTGACGACCCAGAAACTGGTCAAGGGATGTGAATGTGGTCATGTTATCCTTCCGCTGTGGCTGAAGGAGCCAGGGCAATTAAGCTTCTGAGATTTTTCTGACATCGTGGTTTTTCATGACGCATATATTTTGAGCATTTTGCAAGGTCTGCAAAACATATGGACTGAATTCCCTTGCAGCGTTCACTCAGTGAAAGCCTGGGTTGAATTACGATCACAATTTATTTGCCCTAACGTGCCAGGACTGCCAACTTTGAGTCCTTCTGCCTAGGAAATGCCACATCCTCCGTTGTTTTTCAAGTCATAAAATTATCCCAGCAAGCCAAATTATATTGCAAAGGTTTTGCTTGTGAAGCTAGCTGTCCGGAGGTTTCTCAACGCTGACCTTTCATAGGCCACTCTTTCCTGGATGTTTTTGGTCCTGTCTTTAACCTTTTGAATCTCAGAGTTGCACAATGAGTTGCGATTAAAAATAAGATATAATGCACAACAATGTTCCCAGTTTGCTTTGTTCTAGGAAAATCAGTACAGTCAAACCTCGCATAAAGAGCGTTTCGCTTAGAGAGTAATTCGCTTAAAGAGCAGAATTTTCTCTGAATGGTGGTCTCGCTTAACAACTAAAACCAACAAAAACCTCGCTTAACAAATAAATGGGGAGTTGCAATCCCCCCCTAAGTCACAATTGATCACTTCCAATGGTGTTTCGCTTAAAGAGCAAACTCGCTTAAAGAGCAATCCCGTGGAACGCATTATGCTCTTTAAGTGAGGTACCACTGTATATATGTTTATACAACCATTCCAGTTTTGTATATAATATCACAAACCCTGCTCTGGAAATACAGGTTTCCCTTTGGTTTCTTAACCTGAGCTATCACACGTCTCAAGAGACTACAAAACACACCCAACTACTGAAAGAAAATTACAGGACTAATTTCTGTTTCCCTTCTTTTACATCTTGCCATTTGCCCTTCTCTTCGTTCAGTTTTCTAGGTATGTATTTGCTTCTCCATCTGCTCAATCCTAAAAGAAATCAACCCTGACTGCTCCTTGGAAGTACAAATACTGACGCTCAAGAGTGGAAACCCCAGGTTACAGAATTAATCAGTTGCGTTTTTCTGTAAAGCGATTTTTCTGTAACGCAAAGCACAATTTCCCATAGGAATGCATAGAAAAAAAAAACATTCTGGAGATTAGAAAAAAGCAAAAAAAAAAAAGACCTGTTCAAAACTCTTTCTAAAGTGGCAGAAAGCAAAAAATTCCAAAATGCACTTTAGAAAGAGTATGGAATGAGGAATAAAAACCAAGTTTTTTAGTGAGCTTCACGGCTGATTTTTTTTTCCCCCAATGCATATACGTCACATTTCCGTCAGCCCTGGTAATTGTAGGAAAAGTCCCTGCCAAACAGCTGATATGCAGAAATGCTCCAAACACCCTCCCACAACCCTGGGAAGCATCGGAACACCCCAAAAATCTTTCCATATCATGAGTTTTCTCCCATAAATCAAGACACCATTTCCTCAAAATTTCCTTCCGTAAGTCGAGTTTTCCATTACCCAAGTTGTCTGTAACCTGGGGTTTTACTGTACTTTGGCCACCAAATGAGAAGAGAGGACTCACTGGAGAAGACCCTGAGGCTAGGAAAGATGGAAGGCAAAAGGAGAAGACGATGAGATGGGTAGATGGCATCATTGATGCAGTGGGCATAAATCTGGGTGGACTATGGGGGATGGCGGATGACAGAGGAGCCTGGCATGCGGTGGTCCATAGGGTCACAAAGGGTCGGACACAACTGTCCCACTTAAGAACAACTGATGTTTCCAATCCTATCTCCTATTCAAAGTTATTCTCTCCTGCCAAATATCTTTCTTCTCCCCTTCCACTGCAGCAGTGGTGCGGTTTATCATTATTCTGTGGCTGGCACATTTCAGCCAAGTCATGCAAAACAATGTTGACTATTCTTAGGCTTCGGTGTCAGTAGCTGCAGAAAGGAATACAGAGCATGTAGGCAAGTAACCAACGGAAGTGAGACAAATATCTACCATTCAGGGTTGAGGTGTGTGATTCAGCTCCAGAACACTAAAATCCATTCATACAAGCCATGTAAAAATCTCCCCAGTGTATTTTTTTTTTTGTCTGCTTGGCAATATTTGGCTGGTGGAAAAGAGAAACCGAGAGAAAGAGAGAGAGAGAGACTGTAGTGTTTTAATAGCGGTACAAAAAGACATTACGTTAACATTTCCTTGTGGTGTAGATCTAACAGTGATGGAAAGTTTCACCTGTTCAATTTTGGCTCTAACACACCCCATAAAAGCCCGTGCAGGGGAAAAAAGGGGGCAGTGCTTTAAAAATCTGCAGAGATTAAAGGATCCGACTGCAAGTGGCAATTTGCCCCCACGGCACACTGAGTCAATAAGTAAGTGGTTATTCCCTTCCATCAAATCAATTCCAAAGCAGCCAGAAATGCCAGGGATGGCCTTTTGCAAGGTTAATCGCCTTCTAGGGAGAGATCGCTGGAGATTTATAGCACTTTTAGCATATCTGATCATCACAAAAGCACAGACATAATAGAGGGAGAGGTAAGGAAGCAAGCAAACCAGATTCTTCTGCTTTAATGCAGCACCAATCCCCCCCCTTGGTCTTGAAAGCAAACTGCACACATGTGTCAGATCTCTCGTTTCTTTAGCAGTCTCAGTCCATATTCAACAACCTCATTTTTTTTTCATACAGGATATTAGTTTCATCTTGGTTAGAAGAAAGGAGTTACGTCTGGCTGGACATACCACTATGGTAATGGACTAGAGTAGACCGTACAGCCAGCAACTCAACAGCGGGTATTGGGTGGTGGTAAATGACCTGACTCCCTAAATGGGCCAATGGCTATGGGTGGATGAGCCCCTTTAAGGTGGGGTGATGGTCTCCACAATGGAGGAAATGCCACTGGAAACCATCCTATTGGGCGCAACGGCAAAAATGAGTGGAAGATGAACCATTCTGATTCCCAGAGGTCATGGAGGCGGAAGAGGCCATGACAGATGGACTGGTTGTGAAGGTGCACCTTGTCCATATCCTCAAGGCTGTGGCAGCCCATTGCAATCCTGGTATTTAATCCTGCATGTGTCTTTTCATATGTGCCGCAGGAGGTGGCTCCGTGATCATAGTGTGTAGGTCACTTCTTGGAAAGCTGGGATGGTCCACCTGAAACAAATTCACACCAATGACATTTTTCCTGCTTCAGGAAATAAATAATGATTCTTGGTTTTCAATATATTAATTCTACCACTCCTTGTTGTCTTAATCGTCATGATATCAATGGCACTTGTAAGGCCGTTGTAATGCCAATTGAGTTTTTTTTTCAAATTTAATTTGAAAGTCCATAAAAGAAAGCAACAGACATCATGATTTTGCACAGTTTCTGCTTGTGTGTGTGCTAGAGCATTATTACTTGTGTCAATTGGCTTTATCTTTACCAAAAATAAAAGCAAATAAATATTTTTTTTTTTTTTTTGGTGGAGAACACTTCTCAACCTCTGTTTCAGGGTCCAGAGATTAATTCTGTGGGTTTATCATTCTCATGTGCAAGAATGAGACAAGGGTGGATTGACAACGCTGGGTAATACCTACCTTCAGGTAGACTGTCTTCCAAGGGTCCAGTTGCTCCCGGCCGTTCCGCCACCTGATTATGTGTCAGCACCGAAACAAGCGTGATGCGATTGCAAAGAACAGATGCTTATTGGACTTTCGATTCCTGACCTCAGCTAACAATTTGAAGGTGGCTGTAAATTGTCCCTTTCGGTCTTAACACACAGGAAGTGTCTGCTCTGAAAGAGGGGAGTAGGGGGCAAAATTGCAAAGGCTGCACTTTCCCCCAATACATTCTCCAAAAAGTCAATTTCACCTTTTGGCAGCCCTGAAGGAATCCAGATGACTTTAAGTGTAATAGCTCAGAATAAGGGAGATAGATTTTTTTTTTCCTTTTAAAGGGCTGGTTTTTAGCAGTACAGAAGGAAACTTGGGTGGGAGGGAAAAAGATTTAAAAGTGCATTTGTTTCTAAAGAGCGACTCTCTCAGTCACGTTGAAAAGTTTTTTTAAAAAAATTAGATTGGATTTGACTTACTGCATATACTCGAATATAAGCCTAGTTTTTCAACCCTAAAAATGAGGTCAAAAAAGAGGACTCGGTTTATATTCGGGTCACTGAGTGCAATTGAAACAGATGGTGACGGCTTCTCCCGTTCTTCGTCGTCACATCTCAATCGGCGTGGAGAAAACTCCTTTCTGCTGCATCTTATTTTCATGTACAGTAATACCCTGGATTGCATCGGATTACATGATTGCATTATTAACGATTGCATCGGATAACACTAGAATCGGATAACGATGCAAGTTTTTTGGAAAAAACTTGCATCGGATAACGATTCTGGATAATGATTCTTAGCGTTGTCCGAGGCAATGGTCTGCGGGTGTGGGGTGGTTTGGGTAGAACTACCCAATCCACCGACCACCCTCATTGGTCTCTGTGACTGCAGTAGGGTCGGGAAAAAGCATGCGCCTTTCCCCCGACCCTACTGCAGTCACAGAGACTGCTTGTGTCTCTTTCCCTCCCTATATTTAAACTACAGGGAGGGGGAAAGAGAGAGACGTGATTTGAGGTGGCTTTAAAGACAGGGAGGAAAAGAGATACCCAATCGGGACTCTTTCTTTCCCTGCCTGCCTTTAAAGCAGATTGTCCATGAAGTCAGGGCTTTTTCTTTTTTTTTAGCGTTGTCCGATGCATGCATCGGACAACGCTAAAAACTGGATAACGTCATGACTTGTGGAATCAAGTCATAATGTTATCCGGGGTATTACTGTATCATAGTTTGATTACTGAAACTCGCTAGCGGCGGCTGCATTTTCCACCCTTGGATTATATTCAGGTCAATCTATTTTCCTGGTTTCTCAGGTCAAAATTAGGTATCTTGGCTTATTTTCGGGTTTGCTTATACTCGAGTATATACGGTTGTTAATATAATCAGTTTGAGAGAGGTGCAATAGAGCAAAAGGAGGCAAAAATAAACTGTTGAGAAAAAATAATTGTCATCAGAATTGGTGGGGGGAAAAAAATAAAACTGGAATGCAACAAGATGTTGTTCAACTACAATTTCCATCGATTTAAGTAGGGGTACAGAAGCCAGGGTGGTTCAAAGTAGCAATCTAATAGCATCTTGCCGGCCATAAATTTTCCAGACTACCTTGGAAGCTAAGCAGTTACTCTGTGAAATCCACCCACCCACCTATCTACCTATCTACCTATCTACCTATCCACCTATCTATCTATCTATCTATCTATCTATCCACCTATCCACCTATCCACCTATCCACCTATCTATCTATCTATCTATCTATCTATCTATCTATCTATCTATCTATCTATCTATCTAACTTATGAATATGGACACCCAGATGTGTGCATGTTCAGGCACAAACACAATGTTTAGGTATAAATCCAAATGATAGGTTGGATTTGAATAATCCCATTAAATTACAACATAGCACAAGTGTTGCCAAACATTCCATTTGGATAATTCTATTTAAAGATAGGCTCATCATTTTAGCTTCCAACAAAGTTTTATTGTATTTTCATTGCATATACTGGACATGGTTTTATAACAGAATGATTTTATGGTGTGTTGTGAACCGTCCAGAGTGTGTTGGAACTCAGGCAGTAGTACAGAAGTGGAATCAGACACTTAAACAAATCCAATTTATTCAATGGGTCTTGTTTTGTTCCCTATTTGAAAATTGATGAAGAAATTCCACGGCAACTTAACACAAATCTGCTCACTATGGAATATTTTGTGAAGGGCTGCAATCAACAGGTCTGGGATGGTATTTGAATATCCAGGTGGCTCATGGGAGATAAAGCAAAAAGGTAAATAGTTAAAAGACACTGAAACTGAGATAATTAAGATGATACACTGCAATACAAAAAAATGAATATTGTCTCCTCCTTGGTCTAATCCATGTGTCCAATACTAAATCAAGTGTGCTGAATTCAAATCTCAGATCCGATTCTGCCTAGGATGTCAGGATATTAAGTTAGCAAATCTTACCCTCTTGGTTAGATTCTTGCATTGATCACGCAGGGTATATTTGCCATGAATGTAGCAAAAATTGTCTAGTTTATTAACACAGCTGTGCCTACTCATCTTTAGCTCAAAACAGGCTCACTATACCCTAGTTGTACTATCCAATAAGATGGTTTCACAAGCCCTTCATCCATCTCACCTTATATTTCTAATGTCAGCTTACTGACTTGCCCAGACATGCCTGGCCACTGCTGGAACATGCATGCCAACAGGGGACATGATTCAGCTGAGGTGGCAGCAGGCCTAGTGGTAGCTGTAATTGTTATAATGTTCCCATGTAAAAACACATTACCCAATTACTGACAATTTGAACAGATCTAGCATGCCTTAACATCTGTACATGGCAGGCAAATTCTGAGGTCAGATTTGGAATTAGCACACTCGATATCATGTAAACCACATGTGTTATTCCCAGTAGCAAAATCATTTTTGTGCAGTGATTGGTAGGGGAAGAAAAGTCAATCAAAGATGTGACGATGTGGTAAAGGTTTCTATCCTTTCTTTGCCCTCCCCTTTCCACCTTAAAGTCACAATGAAGAAACACAACTGAGCATTAAAGAGTAACCATATCTGTCTGACATCAGTCCTTGTGCATTACACTTCATTAGATGCAAGGAATGTAGACTTAATGGGCAGATATTCATGTACAGTAAAACCCTGCATTATGTATGCCTCAATTTATGTAAAATTCGACTTCCATAAGGATTTTTCACTAAAAAGTGTCCTAATTTACGTAAATGTCCCGATTTACATAATGCGATTTCTTATGGATTTGCATCGATTTACGTAAAAAAATCAATTTTCCTATGGGTTTGCCTCAATTTATGTAAATATGTAAATATTTATTTCTTTTAGATCTTTTAGATCTTTGTAAATTCATGGTTTAATTCTTTTTTAATTGATTTTTTAAAGTAATTTCGAACCTCAAGGTTTTAATTTATGAATTTTCTGTAAGCCGCCTAGAGTCAGGTTCACCTGATTGGGGTGGGATAATAAATCTAAATAAATAAATAAATAAATTTCCCTATGGGTTTGCTTTGATTTACATTTTAAAAAATCATTTTTTTCCCTACTGGTTTGCTTCGATTTACGTAAATATTCATTTTACCATGTGTTTGCTTTGATTTATGGAAAAAATTCATTTTTCCTATGGGCTTGCTTCGATTTACAAAATATGGCAAAAGAGACTTTCAAACAAAGGAAAATACTCCCTACTCTAACCATCTTTGACTCGATCCACTCCCTTTCCTTGCCTGCTTTCCTCAACTCAATTAAGAATTCTGAGCTGCCATAGACAAAGATTTAGAAGAGGTGTTTAGATAATATTCATCAAAACTGGTGGAAAAGGGGGGGGCACACAGGAGTTAATTAGCAATTCTTTAACATTCCTACACGAGCATTCTTTGAGAATGTAAACTTGTTTCATTCCTCACCACTGCGGTAATTAAGCATCCAGACCAGTAAACAGCCTGGTTTGGAATGATTTTATGACAAACAACCCAAAACATATCAACCATTAAAACCCAGCACTGAAAACAAAAATCCCTCAAGCTCCTGAAGCTCAATCAATGCGCAAGAGAAAGACAACAACTTCTAGCATTGCAGGGTTTGCTCACTCTTGATTCTGTTTGAATTACATGACAGGCTGTTTTCTTTCATTAACTTCTCCACACGGTCTCTCTCTCTCTCTCACACACACACACACTTGGATAGCTTTATGGGCAGGTACATGTATTGCATGAAGAGAAAGGATATATATGACAAAGGTTCCCAACCTTTTCAAGTCAGGGGCCGGGTCATGCTCTCTCAGTCAGCTTTGAGGGCCCGATGGCCATTTTGCCCTGCCTGCATGATGGGGGCGGTCATTTTGTCCCAACAGTTTCAAAGGGGTGGCCATTTTGATTCTTGAATGCCCTTGGAGGGGTGGGAGGCCACATGAAATGGTGTTGTGGGCTGGATGTAGCCCACAGGCCATAAGCTGGTAACCCGATATATGAGTGCGAAATCCACACATATTTAACCAAAGTACAATCCATGGGTGGAAATAACACAATAGCCAAAGAGAAAATGGGTTCTCTCTATAACTTTGAACAACACAAAGCACAGACATTTCAAGCTTGTCATATTCACTCCAAGTATGCTAGGCTTGACCACCTTGGGAGTTAATTTTAAATACCATAAGTATTAGCCGAGTTTTTTAGCCCCAAAAATGAGCCTCAAAAAGGGGACACGGCTTATACACGGGTCAATGACCATGAGTGTCCCAAGACCAAGCTGGATTGAGGTGCACTGATAATTTAATTAATTTTACTTATTTTCATTTATTTTGATTATTGAAACTCACTAGCAGTTGCTGTATTTCTCACCTTCAGCTTACACTCGGGTCAATCTATTTTCCTGGGTTTCTGGTCAAAATTAGTTAATTTGGCTTATATTCGGGTCGGCATATACTCGAGTATATACGCTATTTAAAATACAGTCGAACCTCGCATAAAGAGTGCCTCGCTTAAAGAGTAACTCGCTTAAAAAGCAGAATTTTCTCTGAATGTTTGCTTCACTTAACAAATAAAACCAACAAAAAACTCACTGAACAAATAAATCGGGAGTCGGAATCCCCTCCACAATTGGTCACGTCCAATGGTGTTTCGTTTAAAGAGCAAACTCACTTAAAGAGCAACCCTGTGGAACACATTATGCTCTTTAAGCGAGGTACAACTGTATGTCTTTTTGAAGACTGTTGTACCACTAGTGCCCACAAGGGGACAGACATCCCTAACCAATACATAGGTTTGCTATTTGCACAATTTGAAATCAATGCAGTGCAATCAGACAGACTGTAGTTACAGGCAGAACTTGGAAAAGAGAGTTATTTACACTTCAACTCTCTGTTGTCGGACTGACCAATGAAAACCGGTAGCGAGAATAAAAGGAAGAGTTACTCCGAAGTGGCCATCCTCCTGTGGTAGGGCAGGATTCTGGGAATTGGAGCACAACACATACTTCTTTAAAGCTTTGACTGTTAGCAACTTGATCACAACATTGATTTGTCTGAGCTATGAAATGTCAAAAAGCTGAAAACACACAAGATAGGCCCTCCTCGGTGGAAAACCACACAAAAGAGAACCCACACCTTATTTTTTTGTAACACACTTCAGCCATTGCAAGGGGAATTTTGTTACAATGCTTTTCAAGATTGTTTTTCTCTGCTTTTATGCAGTAAAACCATCCAGAGTGGGGATTTTCCCCCCAGATGGGCGGTATAGAAGTATACTTACTAAATAAATACATAAAACAGCAGCTCCCGCATGCTTCCAGCACTGCTCACAAAAGCAGACCATTCGGTGGATAGTTTTTGGTGGTCTTGTTTTCTAGAAGAAAGTTTGCTGCCAGCACAACATCAAGGCTGAGAGTAAATCAATAACGTGTATCTCAATGCATGTATCATTAAAACTGTCCATTTTTTCCACCAACTTCTGCTGTTCCCAAAGTATCTTCAATGGGTATGTGGAAAACTAGTTTTTGTAATACAGTAAAACACCGGATAATGCTAAAACTTGGTTCCACAAGTCTTGGTGTTATCCGATTTTTAGTGTTATCTGATGCATGTTAAAATCCTATGGGATGGATTGGATAACATTAAAGCTCCATAGAGATACATTGTAACCGCACAGGCTTTAGCAGTTGTTATCCGATCCACCCCATAGTAGGACCTTAACGTTATTCGATCCAATTCTCCTCCCCAGATTACTTAACGTTATGCAATTTTAGCGTTATCCGAGGTAAACGTTATCCATGGTATTACTGTAGTTGGATACATGATAATGCCTACTTTAGTTTTCTTGCTTTCTTATCTTGCCTCCATTGTTTTGTCCCTCAGTGTCTTTTTCCATAGCAAACAACTTACCCAGAACATTAACAAACATTGCAAAACTTGAATGTTATTCTGAAACTAATGTTTGATATAACTGGCTTTTGAGCAAGGACAACCTTCACCTTTATAGTTTCAATTGGTTATAAGACAAAGAGAAAGATGACAGGGTAAACTCAGAACAGATCTATGGTTACCGATACTTTCCCTCCAGAACTATTTTATTAAGGGAAGACTAGAGGTATGTTCTTTGGAAAGACCACCAACTCAACAAAAAGATCACAATAACCGGAGATTGTAAACAATAGTTTCAGAGTTCAGTGCTCATCTCCAAAGAGCCAGCACTGCCTGTGTCTGCAGATGTCTCCATGGTCATGTGGCAGGCATGACTAGACGCAAGAGAGCATGGAATGCTGTTACTTTTCCCATTGTAGCACTACCTATTTATCTACTTGCCATTTCTTGCTTTCCAACTGCTAGGCTGGCAGGAGCTGGGACAGAGATGGGTGTTCACTCCATCATGCAGCATTCAGGGTCTTGAACTGCTGACCTGCCAACCTCCCAATCATCAAGTTCAGCGTCTTAACCACTAAGCCACCATGGCCCTTAATTGAAACTATACATTCACTTTTAATGGATGAACTTGAAGGTACTGTAGTTTCTTCTTAATTTTTAAATTTCTCTAAATGTTTCTTTTTATCCTCCGAAACATGTTGTTCACAGAATGCATGAATATTAGGATGCTATTAAAACAGCAGGCATATGGCCATAGGTTCAGAGGAGATATTGAAAAACAGTAGTTCAAACCCAGTGCTCTCAGCAAAAATCTAAGTATTTATAATAATAATTTCATTTTAGAAATTATTCTGGGTTGAAAGAATTTTTTGTGGAGGAAACTCAGCTCAGGGAAGACTCAAATGAGGCTCCTTTCATGTCCCCAAGAGCTAGGACAGAGATGGGCACTCAATCCGCCAAGCAGTACTCGGTTCTCGAACTCCTGACTTGCCAGCCTCCCAGCTAACAGGGTGAGGTTCTTAACCAATGACCCACCGCGGGCCCTATCTAAGTACATGCATTGACTATAGTCTCAACTCCACCTTTCCGTTTTGTCCAGCTTTTCTTATCCCTCCTCAACAGGGCTCATGCTACTGGCAGGCTCATTAAATGAATGGGATCAGCCAGCATCATCCAATAATGTCAGAGTGACTGGAGAGAGAGAGAGCTGGCCAACGTCCAACTTTTATTTCAATGCATCACTTTAGCAGCGTAATGATAAATCAATAATTGTAATCTTTCCTATTGCAATGTATCCTATCAGTAAATCAGTGCAGTCAGCAAGAAATATGCAGATTTTATAAACAAATAAAAACCTCCTTCTATCCTTAAGAATAAGAATGAGAATGAGAGTGAGAATAGGTCACTTTTTGCTCAAAAGCCAGTCGTATCTAATGCTAGGGTTTTGTGCTCATCTCTGTTAATAGCCAAAGAGCCAACGCTGTTTGTGTCTGCGGATGTTTTCATGAACGTTTGCATGGAACATTTTTTTACCTTCCCACTGAAGTAGTAACTGTATATCTACTTGCAATTTCTTGCTTTTGAACTGTTGGGTTGGCAGGAGCTGGGACAGAGATGGAAGCTCATTCTATCATGCAGTACTAGGGTCTTGAACTGCTGATCTACCGACCTTCCAGTCGTCACGTTCAGCGTCTTAACCACTAAGCCATCATAATTAAAAACAAAATAAACCATTGTAAACTAGGGTCACTGAATCAGATGGATACGGCAGAGGAAAGAAAATGAAGTAACAAATAGGCTAATGGGTCAACTGTACATCACATTTGTATGTATGTATGTGTGTATGTGTGTGTGTGTGTGTATGTATGTATGTATGTATGTATGTATGTATGTATGTATGTATGTATGCATGTATGCATGTATGCATGTATGCATGTATGTTTCATAGGACACGTTCTTCCCAATGGGAGAACTATATTACACATTCTATGCTACAGTCCATATTTGCTGGACATGGTCCCTATAGGAATTCATCCTTTCCCATTAAATCATGGTGTGTTCATTTCCATAATGTTGATATCTCTGTAGCAAGATGCGGTGGAAGATTTCCCCCCACACTTCTTGTCTTGTTACCTCTACTCCACCCTGCTGCCCAGTCACTTCTTGTTTGGCTAATAATACTTTGGTCTTCCCAGTGGTCATGTATGGCTGTGAGAGCTGGACCCTGAGGAAGGCTGAGAGCAGAAGAACAGACACCTTTGAACGGTGGTGCTGGAGAAGACTCTTGAGAGTCCCCTGGACCTGAAGAAGATCAAATCAGTCTATCCTGAAGGAAATCAATCCAGACTGCTCCTTGGAAGGACAAATACTGAAGCTGAAGCTCAAGTCCTTTGGCCACCAAGTGAGAAGAGAGGACTCACTAGAGAAGGCCCTGATGCTGGGCGAGATCAAAGGCAAAAGGAGAAAAGGACGGCAGAGGATAAAGTGGCTAGACACCATCGTTGACACAATGAGCATAGATCTGGGCAGACTACGGAGGTTGGCAGTTGACAGAAGAGCCTGGTGTGCAGTGGTCCATGGCGTCACAAAGGTTCAGACTCGACTGTTCAACTGAACAACAATAAATGCTTTAGGCATTAGTCCAAAGTATTAGTCTTAGTCAACCAAGAAGTGGGCCAAGACGTGGTTGTGCAGGTGGTGCTATTTCTGTCGTAGTCTCCTATCATCTATTTTTCAGTATGTTCAACAACATTTTATTACATTATCCCATATAAAGTATGTTGTTTCCTATTTTCTTCAGAAAAAAGGAAGCTATTGACCTCAGATATGTTTGAACATTTGATTATCTTGCGTCTATATATTGATTAACATTTCTGTTAATTTGAGATAATAATTTATGATTTTTTTAAAAAAACATACCACTTGGAAACCCATCTGGGAGGGAAAACAGCCCCAAACCATTAATATAGACATTAATAAATTAATATTCCATGGCTAGACTAAGAAGGCCAGACCTAGGAAGTCTAGTAACTAAACACAACTGGTGGAAGGACTGCTGCATTTGTCTTTTCAAGCTGAGATGATGAAGCATCTTACAACATCTTAAAGGCTAATTCATTACGACCATCTATTTCATTATGGTTCATTATGATGCTATGAAATTAATTATGCTGCAATTCAGCATCTTCCTTGGAATCACACAGTGTGCAAAACAGGCTATCTCGCCTCTGTGGTATTGTTATATTTAGGGAAGGATTCAAACTCTACCACCTGAGTTGCAGTACAACATAGGGTATAATCTGGTGGCAAGAAATGACTGCATTTGAAAGTACTAGAAAGGGTCACCTATCTATCTATCTATCTATCTATCTATCTATCTATCTATCTATCTATCTATCTATCTATCTATCTATTTATACTTATTTATTTATAATAGGCACCACAAGCATATAATAAGCTAAAATGAACATATCTAAAACAAACAGGAATTAGTTGACATCTGCTCAATATTGGGCCACATCAACTGCATTTCCTCTTGCCAACATAAGGTCCTCCTCAGTGCACATTGAGGGGCGTTGTGTGCATTGTATCATACGGGTGATAGTTTGTTCTCCGCATTCACACAGGCTCCCATCAAAACAGGGGTCCCAAACCTTTTCAAGCTGGGGGCCGGGTCACACTCTCTTAATCAGCTTTGATGGCCAGATGGATCAAGGGCTTGGACTTATTACGAAACCATCTTATTGGATAGTACAGCTAGGCCGTAGTGAGTCTGTTTTTGAGCTGTGTTAATAAACTGGACTTTTTTTGCTAAATTTGTGGCAATATATACCCCGGTGTGATCAACGCAAGAACCTAACCGAGAGAGTGAGATTAGCTAACTTGAGATCCTGGTGTCCTAGGCAGAATCAGACTTCAGATTTGGATTCAGCCCACTTGATTTAGTATAGGACACAGGAGTAGACCAAGTAGAAGACAATATTAATTAATTTTTTTTTTTGGTGATGCAGTGTAATGAGACCTGTATTTGATGAGACAGAGGCCAGTCTCTATTTTGAAAATTATCCTCAGTTTAGAGGTATATCAAGTTTGATGGTCCAAATGCCATGACTAGAGATAATGAAGACCCCATTTCCTTAAATTCTTCAGGGTTAGGGATGGAGAATTTCATTACAGCCCATTGTAAAAGAACTCTCCTGAATTCATAAAAGTTTCTTGACATTCAAAAAGAGGAAGAACTTGAGAAGAAATCACCTGAACTTAGGAAAAATGGAAACAGACAAATTCATCTACCCAGGCCCAGGAATTAATTCTCAGAAGTCTCAGCTCAAATCTCATTGTCTCCAAGGATGTTAGAATGGAATTAGCGCTGTTCACCTTTAACATTTATGTGCCAAACCAGACACAGCATCATCTGGAGACAGCAATAGCTATTAAATCTGCCCAGTGCAGACGAATAAAACTTTTGTTTCCACCGATTACAGAATTCGGCAACATTCGCAAATAAGAGAGAATGGAAAGAACAACGGCCTTCAAGAAATTAGCAATGAAAGAAATCAAAACTAAAAGTATTCCCTTTCCCTGTGCATATGAGGTGATTAAACTGCTGTATTGCAGCCAAAACTCCTGACCTTGTGAGTTTGATCCTGATGGACCCCAGGTTGACTCAGCCTTCTATTTTTTTCTGATGTTGGTAAAATGAGTACCCAGCAAGTTGGGGACAAAATCCTTATTACTTTGTGAACCACCCAAAGAATGCATTAAGTGCTACGGGGCGGTATATAAGTGTAATTGCTACAGCTTAAGTGAATGGCACTTCTGTCAAATCTCAGGGCAGTTGTAAGAATAGCCTTACTCAGGAACGCAGAAGTCTGTAGTAGCTGCACATGGCGGGGCAGTGTATGAGCCGAAACACAGTAGTTTGGAAGGAAGAAGCCAACTGTAACTTAATTTTGTTCAGTTTTTTTAAACCCCCCAGGTGATGTCAAAAGGAAGATAAATTATCTCTTTTGAAATTAATTACCCTATATTTTCAAGGATCGCCAGAACATTGTACATAGAAAAGAAAATGTCAGAGGTGCCAAAAGAATACATTAATTAAACTAAGCTACTCTACACGCTGAGCACCATTTTTTCCTAATGTTCTCATTTTAATTTGATGTGCAAAATACAAGCTTTGAAGTTTTTCTGAGGGTCAATTTAGTGGACAGAACATTCCTCTGGTACTTGGGGCATATCTGGCCCGTGGGCCACAGGTTGAGAATCCCTGAAACAGAGCATAGGCCAGTTTCTGTTTCAGTTTCAATGTTCTGGGAGAGCATGAGCCCCTAAAACATTTTCCCCCTTCATTCTTGTAATAGGATTAAAGATATCAACACCCATGGGTGTTGATATCTTTAAATCCTGTTATGTCACTGGTGTGGAATTCTGGTGACACATTGGTTAAAGTGCTGCACTATGTGCAAAAGGTATGTTTGGTTAGATATCCTGCTATGGTGATGGAGTAGACTGTACAACCAACGGATCAATGCCAAGTGGTAATTAACATGACTCCCCAAAGGGACCAATGGCTAAGTGGATAAGCCCCTTTAGATGGGGTGTGGGTCCCATCAGTGGAGGGAATGCCACTGGAAACCATCTTATTGGGCCCAATGACAAAATTAATGGAGGAAGAACTGATTCCCAACGGTCATGGAGGCGGAAGAGGCCATGCCAGATGGACTAGCTGTGAAGGCACACCTTGATAATATCCTCAAGGCTGCGGCAGTCCATTGCAGTCCCAGCGTTAAATCCTGCATGTCTCATTTCATGTGTGCCGCAGGAGATGGTTCCATGATCATAGTGCGTGGGACACTTCATGGCAAGCTGGGATCTACCTTACTGTATATACTTGAGTATAAGTCTAGTTCTTACCCCCCCCCCCCAAAAAAAAGAGGTCCAAAAATGGGACTCGGCTTATACTTGGGTCAAATGTAAACATTCAAAGAAATAACTACACAAATGTCTAAATTAATTAATTTTACTGTATTTTCGTGTATTTTAATCACTGGGACTCACCAGCAGCTGCTGCATTTTCCATCCCCAACTTATACTCGGGTCAATCTATTTCCTAGTTTTAGAGGTCCAAATTAGGTACCTCGACTTATGTTTGGGTTGACTTATAGTTGAGTATATATGGTAATTAAACTCAGGCCAGTGGTATTTTCCATGTGAAAATGATTTCCAAGAGAAATGTATACTCAGACATGAGCTGCTGCCAATGATTACGACGATGGCATCCAAAAGGTTGTGGGTTCAATTCTTGACTCAGCCAGCTATCCTCCTGAGGTCAGTGAAATGAATACTCAGTGTGTTGGGTGGAAATGCTAAGTGTTATGGGGAAGTATATAAATGCAATCACTTTTATTTTCTTTGGTTTGAGTGGAAAACACCAATTTTTGGTTTTTGATGGATCATAATCTTCCTTGATGCATCCCTGACCGATGGAAATATCCAGATTTGTTTTCTGCAGTTCCATTTGTTTGCTGTGTTTATTTCTTCTTGCTTTTTGCGATTAAACACACATACTCCGCATTCATTCCCTTTGGCATTTTTTCCCCAAAGCACCCATTTAATACACATTTTGCAAACAAATACATATTTTTTTTGCAAGCTATTTCCCCATAACACATTTAATGTTACTTCTTCCCGAGATGCATGTTTTTGAACACAATTTTTCTCTTACATATACATTCCTGGAGGCATCTGTTTTAATTTCAAAATTGTGTTACAAAATTTGGTAAGGACGTAAAGCCCAAAAGATAACCGTTTCCCCAGTTTTTGCATATGAGTCTAGGAATGAAAAGCCTTTGGGATGTTTTCTTTTTATTTAGAAAGTCAACAGAGCGTAGCTAGGGAAGGAACCATTCTGATAGCCTTCCATTACCACACAAGAGAAGACTTGAATAGCTCAACTCCCTCTTCTCCAGATGGGAGGTGGAATTCAAATAGTCTATGGCCATCCACAACTGCACAGTTAATACAGTTTGGGCAAAAGAAAAATACGAGTAAACTTAATAAACATAACTCACAAAATTAAATAGAAAGCCTGTAAAGTAAGGTGAAGGTAAAGGTCGCCCTTCCTCGAAAGCCAGTCATATACAACTCTAGGGTTGAGTGCTCATCTCGGGGCTGCAGTGGCTCAGTGGTTGAGAAGCTCACCTTGTTAGTTGGAAGGTCAGCAAGTTGGGAGTTGGAGACCCGGGTGATTGCGTGACGGTTTGAGCGCCTGTCTCTGTCCCAGCTCCTTCCAACCTAGCCGTTCGAAAGCAAGACATTGCAAGGAGATATATAGGGACCCCTTCAGTGGGAAAAGGTCTTGGGAACATGAAAGGAGCCTCATTTGGGCATACCCTGAATGGAGTTTCTCCATCAAAAATCTTTTCAATCCAGAATAATTTCTGACATGAAATTATTATTTTATTAGTGGTCATCTCCATTTACAGCCAAAGAGCCAGCACTGTCTGTGTCTCCAGACATTTCTGTGGAAATATGGTGGGCATGACTAGACACCAGAGTGCACAGAACATTGTTACCTTTCCCACTAAAGTGGTACTGGGACAGAGATGGGAGCTCACTTCATCACGCGGCACTCGGGTCTCGAACTGCTGACCTGACGAACTTCCAGTCGTCAAGTTCAGCGTCTTAACCACTCAACCACCACAGTCTCTGCCTGTAAAGTAGCCTAGTATTATTATCTCTATATTGCAGTTTGAGGCTCCTGAGATCCTAATTGCAGGTATAAGGCCTTTATTTATGTGAAATTTTCAACACAGATGTAACCAGGGTAATCAGAATTCAAAAAGTGTCTCTAAAAAGATACTTGTTAGGGAGTTACTTCATTTTAAGAAGTAACACTTTGCTTTTTCCTTTTTACAAAAGTAACCAAAGTAACATCCAGTAACTTCAAAATAGCCAAATACATCAGCATTAGGAACAACAGAAACCAAGGATATCCAATTCCATGGTTGTAATAATCTCCATGGGTTTGGTTGTTTGTTTATGCTTAATGAGCTGCGATTACTTTAATGGCTGTGAGATCGGAAAGATAAAACAAACACACATCTCTCCCTCAACTATCCTGTTCCTTCACATGAGCTTTAAATATAACATGCCTTTGATTGACTGTCAAGAAAAACCCATTTTTAGTGCTACTTAAATTATTCACAATCAATACCAGGCATTAGGTTGGATCTGAAAAGCTTTAAAAAGCAAGAAGAGTCTAAAAGTAGCATTTCACATCCTGAATTGCACAAAGCATTAAATTTATCTGTGTAGCATTTCAGTCTGGACAGGTTATCCTGTTATGGTAATCGAGTAGACCCTATTGAAAGCAACTCAACGCTGAGCATCAGGCGACGGTTAACTAACCTGCCAACCCTGAGGACAATGGACCTTGGGTGGTGGAGTCCACAGGGAAGGTTGATGGTCCCCAAGTGGATTAAATCCCACTTGAATCCATCTTGATGGAGGGCAACATCTTCATCCATCCTGGCCTGGGATATAACAAGATGGAATTACATTTCTACTTTCTTCCTCCGGCAGTGACCTCTCCAAACACTGATTTAAATGCAAACAAAATTTAGTTTTCAGCGTCTCCTTTCAGAAAGAGCCGCCTTGAAGATTGTGGCATTTTCTAGAAAGTTATCTTGAAATGCATCCCCATTTCCCAAAACTTCATACAGCCCTACCAAAAAAGAGAGAGCAAATCTTAGCATTTCTCCCAGTTTCCCATAAACCAACTGCTGTGATGGTTCCCTTTGCCTGCAGCACCCTACGCAGTAATAGTAACACTAATAATAATAGCCGCCGTAATAAAAACAATAAATAATGGTACTCAAACACACATTATGCATTTTGCAAGAGCAATTTGTACTGGAGACGAGCTAAGCCATTATACTGTGCACAGCACACTGTGGATCAAGAACTGACAACCAAGCACAATTTGAATGGAGATATTACAAGCCTTAAAAAGAGAGAGAAATAGAAAGAGCCATCTTGGGAAACATTGTGGATACGTTCGTCGCACAAGCCATGCGCAGTATTTTTCTGTTGGGTGTCTGTGTCGCCAGATGCAGGATGGCAGCCTGGATCCCAAGGTGCTTTCTCAAGAACTTTCTCACTTAGACAGGCACTTGGTATCTCTCTCGGAGGACCCGAAAGGAACATCTCAGCAACGCGCAATGGAGCGCCAAAGGAAAACATGGCCAGGGTCCTTGTTGGGCTTACAAAACTGTCCATATGTTTTGTTTCTCCAACTGTCCCTCTACTAATGAAAGAATAAAGAGCGGCATTTGGCATCAGCGGGTCTGAAAGAAGAGAACATTTATAGCTAACAGTTTCCCAGCAAATGGTACTGTTGAGAAATATTATTTCTTCTTCTTCTTCTTCTTCTTCTTCTTCTTCTTCTTCTTCTTCTTCTTCTTCTTCTAAGAATTAACCTTTTTCTTCCTCTTCCTCTTCCTCTTCCTCTTCCTCTTCCTCTTCCTCTTCCTCTTCCTCTTCCTCTTCCTCTTCCTCTTCCTCTTCTTCTTCTTCTTCTTCTTCTTCTTCTTCTTCTTCTTCTTCTTCTTCTTCTTCTTCTTCTTCTTCTTCTTCTTCTTCTTCTTCTTCTTCTTCTTCTTCTTCTTCTTCTTCTTCTTCTTCTTCTTCTTCTTCCATAGAATTAATCTCCTCCTTCTCCTCCTCCCATATCCAAATCTGAATACAGTAAAACCTCGGATAACGTTAAAACCTGGTTCCACAAGTCTTGGTGTTATCTGATTTTTAGTGTTATCTGATGCATGTTAAAATCCTATGGGATCCATAGAGATACATTGTAACCACACAGGCTTTAGCGGTTGTTATCCGATGGATCCCATAGGATCTTAATGTTATCCGATGCAATTCTTCCCCCCAGATTGCTTAATGTTATGCGATTTTAGTGTTATTTGATACTAATGTTATATGAGGTATTACTTGTATTGGCAATCCTCATGGCGATCAGCCATGAAGACTGTCCTGAGCATATAATGCAGTGGCCTTTCATCTGCCTTCCACATCGAGATGGGCACATTTTACTTCCGCTTCCGGGAGTGACGAGGGCTTTGTGAGCCAGAAGAATTGGCATCAGGGGTCAGATCCAGCCCTCGGGCCATAGTGACTGGCCCCCTGAACCATGTGACCAGGCTGTAGCCTGAAAGTTTTGGGCACCCCTGGTGTAGTAGGCTATATAGGAATTCAAAGTCAAATTATTAAGAGTTAAATTCTCAAAGCCCTGAAGCTAACAAATGCCTCATTCAGGCATGATTTCTTTCAGATTTATTGTTACTGCTATTAGGGCAAGTTTGATGGCAACAAGGAATCAAATTTGTGTATCTGAAGAGGGGAAGAATAAGCTAATATTGGTTAAAATGAGCTGAAATGCCCATTTGACAGTCTACAAAAGAATGAAAATGAAATGAAATGTCCAGATCCAACTTCTTACTGGAGGAGACAGACTCAAGATTCATCGTAGGTAAATTTCTCCCTTGCTCGAAAGCCAGTCATCTAGAGCAGTGGTTCCCAACCTAAGAAGGCCCATGGGCCAGATCTGGCCCATGGCACCATTTCATGTGCCCTACCTCAAAGGTCATTTAAGAAACAAAACGGCCACCCCCACTGTGCAGGCAGGGCAAAATGGCTGTCTGGAGACACTTACATGGTCATGTGACACCACAGCACATGGAACATAGTTACCTTTCCTGCCAAAGTGGTCCCTATTTATCTGCTTGAATTTTTTTTCCTTTTGAGCTGCTAGGATGGCAGGAGCTGAGACAGATGATGGACACTCACTCCATCATGCAGCACTCAGGTCTTGAATTGCTGACCTGTGTGTTGACCAAGCTACTGTGCCCCTGTCTTCACTACTACATCAAAAAAGTGGGGAAGAAATGGCACATTGGGGAGATCAAACTGTCATGAGATTGTGAAATTCTTGCGTAAAGGTTAACCATTTCTGGCTATAAATTCACAGCTCTCTATTTATGAGTCGAATTTTGTTTGTTGGCTGCTTTGATTTTAGCCTCCTTTTCAAACAGGCTTTGAAATTATCTTTAAAAGGAACAGACAGAACACCTTAGCTGCGGCTACTTTTGTATTTTGCACTATTGGATCCGTGCTTTTGCACATAACATCTGCTGTCGATGTAATGTATCTGCGTCGTAAAAAAATGTAATAAAAGTATATGCAAAAAGTAGAAGGAAATCCAATTTTGTTCAGTTTTTAATATCTTTAATAGAAAGAAAAGCTAACTGCCTTTTTAAAGCCAGATGGCCTTCCTGCTTGAACCCCTTTTACACATTTAAAAAGTAGTAAGAATATATTTTAAAACTCTCCAGACAATAAAGCAAGAGATATTAGTCCTGGTTTTTCACCCTCTCTCTTTCTAGTTAAAACAGTCAACTATACGGAAAGGAGAATGTACAGAAACTTCTTTATGGACAACTTTAAAATAACCATAAAAAGAAATTTACTGCCCCCTTCTGGCAATTTTTTTTTTAAAAAAAGCAAACAAAGTTCACATCAACAGTTGTTATGCACTGAAACACAAAATTTTGTGAAGTAGGTACATATACCTTATGTACTCAAGTATAAGTCGGGATTTTTAGCCCCCAAAATGAGGTCCAAATATGGGACTCGACTTATACTCGGGTCAATGTAAACACTCAAAAACATACCCACACAAATGTCTAAATTAATTAATATTACCGTTATTTTCATTTCTTTTAATCATTGAAATTCATTAGCAGCTGCTGCATTTTCCCATCCCAGCGTAGACTCGGGTCAATCTATTTTTCAAGTTTCAGAGGTCCAAATTAGGTACCTCGACTTATATTCGGGATGACTTATAGTTGAGTATATATTTTGTTGTTGTTCAGTCGCACAATCGATTCCGACCCTTTGCGATGACCCCATGGACCACTGTCCGCCAGGCACCTCTGTCCTCCACCATCCTCCTCAACTCGCTCAGCTCTGTGCCCATTGTGTCCACAATAACATCTAGCCATCTCATTTTTGGACACCCCCTTCTTCTTTTGCCCTCCACCCTTCCCAGCATCAAGGCTTTCTCAAGCGAATCCTCTCTTCTCTTTTGATGTCCAAAGTACCTTAGCTTCATCTTTACAATTTGACCTTCTAAGGAGCAGTCAGGGTTGATTTCTTCTCAGATTGACCTATTTGTTCTCCTCGCTGTCCAGGGGACTCTCAAAACTCTCCTCCAAACACCACATCTCAAAGGCATCTATTCTTCTGCGCTCAGCTTTCCTAATGGTCCAGCTCTCACAACCATACATTGCCACAGGGAATACCATTGCTTTGACTATGCGAATTTTTGTTTGCAATGTGATGTCTCTACTTTTCACTATTATGCTCCCCAGGTTTCTCATCGCTTGCCTCCCAAGAATCAGTCGCCTTTTTATTTCATGGCCGCAATCACACCATCTACAGTGAATTTTGATCCTAAGAAAGTAAAATCTGTCACTGCTTCTACTTCTTCCCCATCTATTTTCCAGGGACTGATACGGCCTGTGGCCATGATCTTGGTTTTCTTGATGTTGAGTCTCAAACCAGCTTTTTCACTCTCTTCTTTCAACCTAATCAGGAGCTTCTTTAAGTCCTCCTCACTTTCTGCCATTAGGGTGGTATCATCTGCATATCTCAAGTTGTTGATGTTTCTCCCCGCAATTTTGATCCCAAATTGTGATTCCTCCATCCCTGCATTGCGCATTATGTGCTCTGTGTATAAGTTGAATAAGCAGGGTGACAAAATGCAGTCTTGTCTTACTCCTTTTCCTATTCCAAACCTCTCTGTCATTCCACATTCTGCCCTAACTGTTGCTTCTTGATTCATGTACAGGTTTCTCATGAGGCGTATAAGGTGCTCTGGTATTCCCATCTACATCTACAGCAGGGGTTCCCAACATAAGGATCTGGCCCATTGTGTCATTCCATTGGCCTATCCAAGGGCATTTAAGAAACAAAATGACCACTACTTTGAAGCCTTTGGGACAAAACGGCCACTCCATCCATCATGTAGGCAGGGCAAAATGGTCATCCAGCCCATGAAGCTGACAGAGAAAGTGTGACTCGGCCCCTGGCTTGAAAAGGTTGGGAACTGCTGTTCTACAACACGGGCTTTTTGGCTGTAAACGGAGATGAGCACCAAACCCTATAGTCGGATATGGCTGGCTTTCAAGGAAGGAAGACCTTTACCTTTATTACCTTTCGTCTCTGTACTCTCTGGATCCTATATAGTAAATTATACGTGGTTGTGTAACTAACACACAAAGCATAATCTGGTACCATTAAGCAAAAACAAAACCCACATACACACCAAGAGATCTATTGTTTATGGAGGTCCTGCAATAAGCCAGCATTATTTATTTAATCAAATGCAACATTTAATATTCTTTCCAATCAAAAAGACGGCAGGGGGAAAACTCTTTGCTTCCTTGCGTCTACAATATCGTTTCCATTCTGTGGTTCTAATCTCCGGGTTTATGTTCTTCCTAGTGAGTCTCTGTCTTTGCCTATTTTGC
This sequence comes from Furcifer pardalis, assembly GCA_030440675.1. Taxonomy (NCBI): domain Eukaryota; kingdom Metazoa; phylum Chordata; class Lepidosauria; order Squamata; family Chamaeleonidae; genus Furcifer; species Furcifer pardalis. The sequence goes on along the minus strand of CP126900.1, from coordinate 2,971,143 downwards.
TTCACTCTGCTGGTATTTATATAAATTATTTTCATCCAGTGATTGATTCCTGTGGGAACGGAGTGGAAATTGCCACCACACGGCACATTCGAAGCCAATCGAGTCGGGTAGAGCTTGAACGTGGCAAGCCAAGAAAAGGAAAAAACAGTTTTTCCAGGCTTTGCCATGAGAGGATGATAAGTAAGGATCGAACAGGTGGGTGTGGGTGTCAAAGGAGGAGATGGGACGAGATATTAAGGTGTTGCTTTGCTCCTTGCTAAGCTGAGGGGGCTGCAGTGGCTCAAGGGGCTGAGGCGCTGACTGGACGGTGGCAGGTCAGCAGTTCGAGACCCGAGTGCTGCAGGACGGAATGAGCTCCCGTCTCTGTCCCAGCTCCTGCCAACCGAGCAATTCGAAAGCAAGAAGTTGAAAGTAGATAATTAGGGACCACTCTGTGCAATCTGGTGTCTAGTCATGCCTGCCACATGACCACAGAATGGTCTGCAGTAGCAGAAAGCACTGGCACTTCGGCTATGAAACAGAGATAAGCACTGAACCCTACAGTTGGATACGACTGGCTTTTGAGCAAGGGTGACCTTTCCCTTTCCCTTTCCCTTTCCCTTTCCCTTTCCCTTTCCTTTTCCTTTTCCCTTCCCCTTCCCCTTCCCCTTGCTAAACTGAGTTGAGATATCTGAACTACAGTCACCAAATTCTTCATGCTCATCAATGTTGGCCGCCGAAGTAGGATGAATCATTTCCCAGACTAACTTTGTCAGCCATCGTTATCACAGAAAACAATTAAAAGTGTTTTCATCTCCCCCTCCCTTCTTCTCTCTGCAATTTGCCCAAAGTGTCCCTGTGGCACTCGGCACAAAACCTATTGTTCTTTCTCTTTTTAAAGTGGCTCACACAGGAAGTGTACAAAGGCTTTGCTGTTCATTAAACAATATGACTGCAAGGGCTTCCGTGGTCGTTGTGGCAGGCGTGACTAGACACTGGAGTGTACGGAATGCTGTAACCTTTCCTGCTGAAGCAGTAACTCTTTATCTACCTACAATGTCTTGCTTTCGAACGACTAGGTTGGCAGGAGCTGGGACAGGGATGGGAGCTCACTCCATCAGGCAGCGCCTTGGGGCTCGAACCGCTGACCTTTCAGTCGTTAAGTTCAGTATCTTAACCGTTAAACCGCCACAGTCCACGCTAAGCTGCCACAATCTCTCTTGCTTTGCACCTTCCTTCATAAACGAAGAGGTGCTTGGAGACTTTCTTAGATCAAGCCAGAGGCCAGAAGCCTTCACGAACAGACTCACACACATCCAGGCACATCACAATTCCTCCACATCCTTTGTGATTTTTAAATGAAGTACAGCTGTTAAGCTCAGCTTTTTTCCACAGATGTTGCAGGATTTTTATGGACATCTTGCTGACTGATGCAGCAGCCAATTTATCCATCTGTTTAGAGTGGAGTTGAGGGGTGGGGGAGGAAGGGAAGGGGAGAAATCAAACCAAGAGGAGAAGACGTGTGCCTTGCCCACATCAATTCACAGGAGCGCTGATGAACTTCTGCCCTTCCTTTGCAACTGCTCGCACAAATCACCTAATTGCAGGTTGCCCAAATGCGATACCGTTAGCTGTTTTAAATAATTGGGGGGATGCGGGAAGGGAGCAACAACATCCATTAGGCTCAAAAAGTTATTGGCCAAAGTAATCTCCTCCATGATTCAGAAGGCAAAGTGCCATGTATTTATCCCATTTTTACATGATGCTTACGATCTAATTAAAATGCTCATTCGTTCCAGCCATCCTTCTTCGCAGGTAAACGTCAAAGGCGGAACCTGGCCAATGCCGCAATGCAGAGGGGAAAGTATCTCAAAGACCTCTTGTGTATACCATGGATGGAGAAGGTAGGAAGGCACTTCCTCTTGTGAAGTTGGTGAAACTGATTCCACTGGAATCATACCAAGAAAGCACACAAAAAAAGTTATGGGCTGGATCAGGGGGGCTCAAACTTGGTGCTCCAGATGTTCTTGAACTTCATTTCCCAGAAGCCCCGATCAGCAGGTGTGCTGTCTTTGGCTTCTGGGAACTGAAGTCCAAGAACATCTGGAGCACCAAGTTTGAGGACCCCTGGGCTAGATTATGGCAAGATCAACCAAGCTTTCAGCTCAAAATGGTGTCTCTGTATGGTAGCCAATGATCATCTCCTCTGAGGACGACTCATTTACAATGAAGAGGCCCCAAAGGATCCAGGGACCTGGTTATCCATTCATCCCAGTATCATTTTTCTCCTAAGCAGTGGCTCTGGTCAGATCTATGGAAACTAGCTGGGAGAGAAATTCATTTATGTTGATTTTGCTAAGTGTTGAACTTCCACACTTCTTCATGTTTTGAATAGAAATAACTGAGCTTTTTTCCCCCAAAAAAATGGCAATGAACAAGGGTAGAAATTGAGGGTAGAGAACTCTTCCAGCTATGCTTAATGAAACAAATTCCATTGGATACTTTCATCAGGATCAGTCACAATTTGGTAAGAGAAAGCTTTGTTAAGTGCCTCTGAATCAACACGTCAATTCCACTGTATCACAAATAAATAAATAAATAAATAAATATTGCCTGCTACTTGATCTAATCTATAACCCATGTGTCCTATACTAAACCAAGTGTACTTAATCCAAATTTGAAGTCCAATTCTGCCTAAAACATCAGGATCTTAAGTTAGCAAATCTCATCCTGTTGGTTAGGTTCTTGCATTGATCACGCGGGGTATATTTGCCAGAAATGTAGCAAAAATTGTCCAGTTTATTAACACAGCTGCACCTACTCATCTTTGGCTCAAAACAGACTCACTCTGGCCTAGCTGTACTATCCAAAAAGATGGTTTCGCACTAGAGACAAGCCCTTGGTCCATCTCGCCTTATATATCTATTTCTGACCTCAACTCACTGACTTGCCCAGACATGCCAGGCCTCTGCTGGAACATGCATGCCACCAAGGGACATGATTCAGTTGAGGTGGCAGCAGACATAGTGGTAGATGCAACATTTATAATGTTCACATGTAAAAATACATTACCCAATTACCGACTATTTGAACAATTATAACTGGCTCTCGGCTGTAAAACAGAGATGAGCACTGAACGCTAGAGTCGGATACGACTGGCTTTTGAGCAAGGGTGACCTTTACCTTTACCTTTAGCACACCTTAAAATCTGTACATGATTGGAAAATTCTGAGTTCAGATGTTCTCTCTCCTTTCAGCACACTCAATATCATGTAAATCACATGTGTTTTCGCAGTAGCAAAATCATTCTTGTGCAATTTTCTAGGTGGGATTAACGAATACATTTCCATAAAATGATGCTCATTTACTATGTTCTGGCATGATTTTCATATTGCTATTATCAATACTGGAGAGCATTAAAAACATAGCAATCTCACCCTTGTATTTTCAACAGGGGCTAATGTGGCATTCTGCACAAGGCATGCGGTTTGCATCTGAATGTATGCAACGACTCCACTGGTTCCAAATCATCATCATCATCATCATCATCATCATCATCATCATCATCATCATCATCATCATCATCATCATCATCTTGAATTTTTATGACTGCCTTTTACTTCTACCAGCCAATGAACAATATTCTAACCGAGCCACATAAAAACATCATTTGCGACCCTATCTCTCTCTATATATATATTCTTTCCCACCCAACATATTTTCCATTCTAGTCTCTTTTAAATAAATGTCCATTTTGAAGATCTGAACAGGGAAACTCCCTCACGAATCCTTGCCTTTTGGTGTGTTATGTGTCTTAAACATGGTTCTGTCAAAACAATTTACTGGCTTTCCATAAAGTCGCTTAAAGATACTTTCAGCCACATTTCTATGACACAAGCTATATTATTTTAATAATCTGTACTTGAGATATATGGTGATGAGGGAATTATTGCATACCTGGGGAGATAGTGTAATTAGGAAAGTGGCACAGTAGGGGGAATAAAAATGATTAAAAAAGCATGAGAAATTAACCAGTCACTGTTTGCACCGATGTTTGTTTTAAGTTGCTTCAGAAGCACTCATCTGAGAAGCCAAAAAAGAAGATGATGAAGCTGGAGAGGAGGAGAGACTCAAACTTGTGGCGCCGTAAATAATTAAAACCTCTGCCCCATCATTTTTCAAGGCTCACATGGATGTGCAACCAACTGGGTCAGACAAATGAATCCCTCTGCAGTGCTGGGATGGGAATCTGCGTCGCCATGGCTCATGCGCTGAAGGGGGACTGGGTAGGGAAGACCGGAGCAGGTGTAATTATACTAATGATTTATTGAATGTTTGATTAATTGGAAATTAAGCGAATGTGCAGAATTGTGCAGAATTGTCGTAGCAAATCGCTCAGCCGCTTGGCTAAAAGGTGCTCCCTCTCCCTTCAGTAAAGCAATTAAGGGCATCTTAAATCATCAGAAAGAATTATATCCAAGAGAGTCAACCAGAGGGAGTCGTCCACATTTCCACATGCAAAATAAAACAGTGCATTTTATTTTATTTTCAACAGAAGTCAGTATTTCAAGACTTCTAATAAGTTTGCAGAATGTAACTATTTTGGGGAAATTTTCTGGAGATTTACTCTTCCCTATAAGTGAGAAATTGACATTTTTTTGACTTTCCATAAGGTCTCTCCCAGTGAGCCTGCGCAATAACAGGGGTTCCAGTTCAAAAACAATCTAGGTATTTATTTTATTTTATTTATTTATTTGTTCATATTTCTCCACCGCCCTTCTCACTGAAGTGACTCAGAATGGTTTACAAGTAATAAAAGCATCAATTGTCCCACCCACCACCCACATCTAAGGGGTAGCTAAGGGGTTAACTAAAAAATACCCAGACACAATAGAATATTTGTGTCATGTGAACTGGATTTCTTGTAGGTCAAATGCAACATACAGGACTTCTTTATCCTATATCAGGGGTTCCCAACCTAAGGCCTGTGGGCTTTATCTGGCCCATGGGACCATTTCATGTGCCCCCAATCCCTCCAAGGGCAAAATGGCCACCCCATTAAAGCTATTGGGACAAAATGGCCAGCCCCGTCGTGAAGGCAGGGCAAAATGGCCGTCCAGCCCTTGAAGCTGACTGAGACGGTGTGACCCCCCCAACCCCAGTTTGAAAAGTGTGGGAAACCCTGCTATATATTTTCGAATTCATTGGAGTGAGATGTATTTCAATGGATGGATGGCAGCAGTAATATGTAATAGACATCTCGCCACTGGTCGGCCTGGAGAACATCATTTTAGGTTGTTTTTTTTTAATTGGAAGAATTTGCAAAAAAAATGTGCAATTATGTTCTTACATTGAATGAGAAAAAAACCTAAAGGTTCAAAAACATGAATGCATGAGAAAGTGGTTTTGCTTTCCTTATTTGACAAAACAGGAAGATCTTCAGGTATCCACAACCCTTCCAAAGGCCTGAGCAAAAGATACGTTATCTGACACAGATAACTGCTGCTATGGTCAGTGAAGTGCTTACTGGTCTATGTACACCACCCAGAGTCCATTGGATTAAGGGAGTATATAAATCTATTAAAATAAATAAATAAATAAATAAAATATATTGTGCTATTCTCTGGCTGAGACTAAAATACAGTACAGTAAAACACCGGATAACACTAAGACTTGGTTCCACACGTCTTGGTGTTATCCGATTTTTAGTGTTATCCGATCCATGTTAAAATCCTATGGGATGGATTGGATAACGTTAAAGCTCCCTAGAGATACATTGTAACCGCACAGGCTTTAGCGGTTGTTATCCGATCCATCCCATAGGACCTTAACGTTATTCGATCCAATTCTCCTCCCCAGATTGCTTAACGTTATGCGATTTTAGCGTTATCTGATCCAATCGTTATCGGGTGTTTTACTGTAACAGCATATGCTAGGTAACGTTAACTGTGAAGAATGCAATACCAGCCACAGCCTCCAGGACAATTTTGATATTATAAATAAATATGGTATAAGAGAATAGAGAGGGAAAGAACTATCTGGCAGAAGGAATGCACATAATATAAAAGTTTTATTTCATTTCTCAAAAGGATCCCCAATGGGAACAGAGAGCTATAGCCGGGCTTGGCTGCGGATGCGAAGAAAGCGCACAAAACTATTCTCAACGAGCCGAACTGTCTCAACATTTCAAAAGCAAGCCCTCACAACACAGCTCGCCAGAGTGCAACGCATAAGACCAGTGTTTTGCTTCGTTCGGGGTTGGATTGCTTTGTGTTCGCCGTAATTTGTGCACAATGCATGCACAGAAGTCTGGTTTTCCTTTGTGAGTCAGATCCAAAGGAACAGACTGGCTGATCAGAAACTTCGCTCCCCCGATTGCTTCTGAAAATCCATTCAGCAAGGCAGCAGGGATCACGCTCAGCTCGGCTTCGCAAAGCCCAAAGGAAAATATTTTCCCATTGCACAAGAGGAGAATCAAACACTGCAGCTCCATTTGCCTGCCTGCAAGAGTGAGGCGAGCAGGGAGGATTACGAAGAAGAAGACGCCTTGGAAATATTGCTGGCTCAACATTTTCCAATAGACGAAACTGGTCCAGTTTGCCCCAAAATATTTACAAATGGTAACACCTATCCAGGGGACTGAAGTGGCTCAAGGAGTTAAGAAACGGAACTTCAAGACTGGAAGGTCGGAGTTCGATACTTGAGTACTGCACGACGGAGTGTGCTCCCATCTCTGTCCCAGCTCCTGCCAACCTAGCAGCTAGAAAATAAGAAATTGCAAGTAGATAAATAGGGACCACTTCGGTGGGAAGGTAAACTCCCCGGTGTCGAGGCATGCCTGTCACATGTCCACGGAAATGTCTGCAAACTCAGGCAGCACTGGGTCTTTGGATGTAAACAGAGATGAGCACTGAATCCTAGAGTTGGATACGACTGGCTTTTGAGCTAGGGCGACCTCTACCTTTACTTTTATCTAACAGATATCTATATTCATTCCTTGCATTCTCTGATCCTTCAAATTATTTTGCTGTTGTTTTTGTATATATTTTCCTATCGACTAAAGCATGGAGTTGTTTTTGTTGTTGTTTTGCATTTTGCGATAGTACACATAGAGAAATGTCATTGTGGTTTAGCGGTTAAGACCCTGAGCCTGTTGCCTGGAAGGTCGGCAGGTCAGATGTTCCAAGACCAGAGTGCTGTGTGACAGAGTGCGCTCCCATCATATATCCCTGCCCCTTCAACCTAGCATTTTGAAATCAAGAAATTGCAAGTAGATAAATAGGTAACACTTTGGCGGGAAAGGTTACTGTGTTCCGTGATCCTTGGCATCTAGTCATGCCAGCCACATCAAGACGAAAGTGTCTGCAAATGCAGACAGCACTGGCTCTTTGGCTGTAAATGAAGAGGAGCACCACCCACTAGAGTTGGATACAACTGGCTTTTGAACATGGGAGACCTTTAAATTTACATTTATTTCGTGTAATTAATAAAGAGAGAAAGGCAAAATAGATGGATGCCTGCAGTCCTTTCCTGAAAAACTAGGACATTTACTGAATATTTCAGTAATGGAAAGGTTACCCTTGCTCGAAAGCCAGTCGTATCTGACTCCAGGGTTCAGTGCTCATCTCTGTTTCAATGCCAAAGAGCCAGCGCTATCTGCTTCTGCAGATGTTTTCATGGTGATGTGGCAGGCATGCCTAGACACCGGAGCGCACGGAGCACTATTTACCTTCCCACCAAAGTGGTCCCTATTTATCTACTTGCAATTTCTTGCTTTCGAACTGCTAGGTTGGCAGGAGCTGGGACAGAGATGGGCCCTCATTCCATCATGCATTACTCGGGTTTTGAACGCCTGCCTCTCAGTCAGAATCTTAACCACTTGTACAGGAAATTTCCCAGAAATCCACAAATGAGCCGTTTTCCTCGAACGTCCCACAAAACTTGTACCAGAACATCTAAAAACTCTGGTCTTTCTTTCTTTGAAACGGAACTTTATTTTTAATCACGCAAGGATGAATCAAGCCATTGGCTCCTCTATTTAGGCAGGTTTCACACTGTGCTTCCATTAACTCCCGTCAGTACGAAGCCGGACACACAGTTGGTGCTCACCGTTTACCCTTGACTCCCTGCCAGTTTGACCCAGCACGGTCCTTCAGACAGATTAACAACATTTCTCTTGGTGCGTCTTGAAGTTTTTGGTGCCACTGTTGCCGACCCCATGAACAGAATCAATCGCTCAGTGCAACAGGGCAATATCGGACGCCAAAGTTTCGTCCTGACCTACCAAGACCCTGTTTTCTGCAAGAGGCTCAAACTGTGTTGTGAAATTAACTTAATGGTTTCTGCTCCACTTCTGGAAGACCTCTAATTGCTCTGTAGTGTACACTATGTAACATTTTATCTGCAAACAAAGTTCAAGTACCCCTAAGCAATTGGTTTTTTTTTTTAAATTTACAATGGTGATTACCCATCAGGCTAATCCGCTGCATTATTGCTCTCATTAGGAGGTGGAGGCGAAGTCTTCAATGTGGCACAGACGGGTTTGTGTATACAAAGAGGTAAAGACCACTTCTAGGCTGTCAGAGAAATGAAAGCACATTTCTAGGTGCTCCAGTCCCACTTCAGATAATTTAATCCACTTCAACATGTTCCCACTCAATTGAGGAGGAGTGGACCAACAGCCTCTTGAAAAGCAAGTGGGAACTTAGCCTGATGGCTAATTGCCACTGAAAATAAAAGCCAATTGCTTTGGATAACCTGAACTTCGTTTGCCAATCAATGTTGCAAAGCATAAGTGCTTTCCAGGTCAATCCGACTAAGTGGCAAGAGAACTTATCTTTGTCCATCCAAACCAACAGGTGTTTTTTTTTAATGGCAGGCATTCACAACCTATGGCCTGTGAGCCAGATGCGGCTCATTAAGCCATTTCATGCACCCTCCGCCCTCATCCCCACCACTGCCGCGAGTGGCAGAAGCACAGAAAACACACAGGAAATGCAGCAAAAATGTATGTTTTTGCATGAAAACTCATTGAAAACTCATGAAAATGTGCCGAAAACCCACAAGAACTCACCAAAAATGCACAAGAACTTGTGCAGAAAGAGGTAACCAGTCCGCTCAGCCTTCTGAGGGGGAACGATCTGGCCGGTGATCCGAAAATGTTGAGAAAGCCTGGTTTATGGGATATTGACTTATTGCCTTATTCCTTGGAAAGAATTAACAATCTATGCACAAGTTTTGTCTATATATGTGGGGGTGGGGGTGGGGAGTGGGTGTGTCAAAGAGAGAGAAAGGAAGGAAGGAAGGAACAAAGGAAGAATGAAATAAAGAAAGAAGGAAGGAAGGAAGGAAGGAAGGAAGGAAGATTTGATACAACAGCTCTACCTTTATGCTGACCTATCTTCTAAGTTTCAAACTGTCTTCTTCTGCATGAAAACTGGGCTTCAAATATTATTTCACAGTTCTTAAGGTTAGCACATTATTAGCTTTCTTTACTGTCTTGTTCTCAGAATGGTACAAAGCAGTTGGCAATACCTCCACATTGGAAAACCACCCCATGGGAAATGTTGGTCATGGTCTTTCTCCTTACAAAGAGGGAGATAAAATACATAATAATAATTTTGTGTTAGAAAACATTCTGGGTTAAAATGATTTTTGCTGGAGAAACGTCACTCAGGGGAACACCAAATGAGGCTCCTTTCATGTCCCCAAGATGTTTTCCCACTGAAGTGATCCCTATTTATCTAGTTGCAATTTCTTGCTTTCAAACTGCTAGGTTGGCAGAAGCTGGGGCAGAGACAGGCGCTCAAACCATCATGCAGGACCAACTGGCCAACCATCCACCTAACAAGGTGAGCTTCTTAACCACTAAGCCAACTCAGCCCCTATAAAATACATACTCAACTGACGTTGCTCAACCATTCTGCTCAAAAGATAGATGATGCATCAGGACTATCAAATATTTTAGAATAGCCATTTCTTTTAGGATCCTCTGATTCCCTGTTGGACTTCTTTGAGATAGGCTGGACTCAATAAACCATAGCATGCCTTTAAGCTCTGCAATTCTAAGGTTGTCATAGTCTGAAATGACTTTCGGTGAGCTACACAGGGGTCCCCAGAAAGAGCCTCCTCAAAGATTGTGATATTTCTGAACCACAATTGGGCATACTCCAGGCAATGACAACTTTGTGCCAGCTACTCTTTCTCATACTAGTTGGAACTCATACATAGTTGGAACTCATTCCAACTATGGAATGAGTTCGGCATCTTAACCATTGGAGCCACCGCAGTCCCTTGTGTTAGAACATGACTATAAGTTCCTCCCCTTCACTTTTACAGACCCAGTTTGGACCACCAGGCAAAGCAGATTATGAGCAACCAGGAATCCAACATTCAAAGTTGTTTTCTAATGTAGGGACCTCCAAACAATACCCGAATAAGATCATGACCCAGCTGGCTGGATGCTTCTAGAACCTGGGGAGCAGAGCATCACAAGCGATGATGTTTCCCTTGTGGCCAACTTGCCTGTCTTCCAGCTAACAAGATGAGCTTCTTAACCACTGAGCCAACTCAGCCCCTATAACATACATACTCAACTGACGTTGAGTATGTTGGGACTTGTGGCCAGTCCCAACCCATCTGGTACTCTGAGATATACAGTATTTGTGTCTACCCTTGGAAGGGGAGAGAGAGCTTCTATTTAGCTGTCATGGCTAATGGCCACATTTCTTTTTAGTGGCCTGTTAGACTTAACCAACTCTCACGGCCAACCGCCGAGCCAGCCGTGTCTCACTGAATAAAGACGAAGAGAACAGAACACAAGATTTTATATAGTTGGAAATGCCCGGAAGCCCTGGGCAGTGAAGGTGGTTTGGGAAGAAATTATGTTATAACAGCTTCATTGCCTTTTGTATTTTCTTCCCCCTCCACCAGATGCCTAGGAGACTTTAAGTAAATTAGGAATCCGTGATGAAATGCACTACACAGTCCTTGAGATATTACGCCTTCAAGCACCTACTGCTGATCTGCCGTAAAGGCAAAGGGGTCTTGCCATTTGCCAGCAGGCAGAAAAGTTTCATTAACCAACTCCTGAGATTTATACTTTATGATGTTTTTGACATTTGCACACAAAAGTTTCATTACCTAAAGAGGGGAGAGGGGAAGCTGAGGAGGAAAAAAAATGGGGAAGCTTTTAAACACTTGACGATTATTTCACACATACAAAAAAACACAAAAGCCCACATAAAATGATTCACTTTTACAGTAAAGCCCGAATTTACGCAAAAAGTTCCATAGGTTTTTACATAATACGGGTTTTTACATAAATCAAAGTAAAGGAGAAATGAACTAATACGTAAATCAAAGCAAACTCATAGGGAAAATGATTTTTTTACGTAAATCGAAACAAACCCATAGGAAATTGCATTATGTAAATCAGGACATTTACATAAATCGGGACATGGTTTTAGTGCAAAATCATTAAGTAAGTCGAATTTTACATAACTCAAGGCCTACGTAAGACAAGGTTTTACTGTACTTGATGCCTTTCTTAGAGGTGGGGGATAAGGTAGTAATATTTCATTTAGTGAACAATTCAGCTATCTACTGCATGGGCCTGACCATGTCTCCCATGCACCATAAACTCGGCCATATAACACATCTGCGGCTGTTGTAAAGACGTTTGTGTCTGCTTCCGCTTCCAGTGTGGCACAGGCATCATGAAATGGTGCTGTGGGCCAGTTCTGGCCCACAGGCCGTAGTTTGGTCACCCCTGATTTACTGTTTTAAGCAACACTGGAAATAATCTGTGGCACACCTTTTCATGCTGAACACCATCTTCCCTGCCCCTGGCCTAAATAAGCACACCAAAACTCACTCCAATTTAATCTTGAAATAGTGGCTAGAAGAGAAAGCCTTCATAACACACATGCCAACTGGCAGGGAGGGGAACAAGGAAACATTGGTTTTTTTCCCATTGCGGAGAAACAGAATTCAAAATATCTTAAATCACAAATGCAGATGAACATGTACAACTAAAGAGCCGGGGCTAGGGAATTGTTGATCTCTAAGGTAGCATAAAACTCTTCATAATTGCAAAGAACGAAGAGGCCTTCATCATCTGAGCATCAACTCAACTGCTGCTTTTAAAGACAGAGCCTGGCAGACCACCTTACCACGAACATTTGGATGCCTTGCCTGAAGAAGTGATCATGAATCACGAAAGCTTGCAAAGATTGTTATTTATTTATTTATTTATTTAGTGATCCGGAAAAGGTATCACCTTCTACTTCTGCACATGTTTTATACATGCATCACACGGTTGACTTTACTTATGGTTCCTCATCTGTAGGTCTCAAGACATTTCCCATGTTGCCACAGCATCCTTGGACACTCTAGGACCCAAAGGCCCAGATAGACCCTAAATCTCATGATGGCTAAAACATTGATAGCTAATTTCCTTCTACCTTTCCTTGGATGATCATGCGCTTCAGCCTTCAAGGCACTTTCCCTTTCATGTTGTTTCCTAGAACCAGCTCATAATGTTTATGGTGAAGGTAATGGTCTCTCTGTGCTTGAAAGCCAGTTGCATCTGAATTTCTTGCTTTCAAACTGCTAAGTTGGCAGGAGCTGGGAAAATTTTCAGGTGCTCATTCCAAGACTTGGGTCTTGAACTGCTGACCTGGTGACCTTCTAGTTGTTAAACTCAGCATCTTAACCACTAAGCCACAAAGCTGCGGGCACATTTTATAGCAGTGTTTAGGGGGGGGGGGACCACCAGTCTGGCCTGCTCAGCAGTCTGAGGGGGCCTGTTCTGGCCCACAGTGTGAAAAGGTTGAGAATCCCTGTTCTACAGAGACAGGGATTAGAATAAAATATCAAATAATCAGCCTGGTTCTACTTTTCATGGTATCAAAGTTCAACTGCCCAAAATGTTTACTTCATTTCAGCCTTACATTTACACTGTGTTGTCCCACAGACGAGCATCCCACGTGAGCTGACGCTCATCTTTTGCCATATCCAAATCGGAACATTGGCAGTCTGCCATGACGACTGTCCTGAGAATATAATACAGCGGCCTTTTGTCTGCCTTCCACATTGCAGCATGACACCCATAGTACCACTGATCCAGTGCCGTGAATCAATTTCTGATCCTGAGCATTTTTGGCACACAAAGTCCTCATCAGCCACAGGCCAGATCTGTTGGGGCTCCTGCCTTCCATCAAGATGGATTCAAGTGGGATTTAAATTGTGGTGGCTAAGACACTGAGCTCAAAGGTCGGGGTTCGATACCCGAGTACTGCGCAACAGATCTGGGGGGAAATGAAAGGAATCTCGTTTGGGTGTCCCCTGAGTGGAGTTTCTTTCAACTCACAGTAATTTCTGACATGAAATGTATCATTTATGGCCCACTTGGGAACCATCACCCTTTCCTGTGGGCTTCAGCACCCAAGGCCGTTAGTCCTCAGGGTGGTCAGGTTAGTCAACCGCTGTCTGACACTCGGCATTGAAGTCGCTGGCAGAAAGGTCTAATCTATTACCATAGCAGGAGAACCTGAGTCTCATAGAAGATGATTAGATTTAGCGCCTAACAAGATGTGATGTTGATTGTGAAAATGCAATTAAGGAGCCCTTTTTCCTTATGTAAATAGCAGACTCAAGGGAACATGAGCATCTTCCTTTGTGCATCTCAGCATCACTCAAGCTCCCTCTGACTGCTCTTTCACACAATAAAGAACTGCACATTCATTGAAACCATGTCACTAATGTCATGTCTAGTTAGGTGTCTAAACAGGTATGGGATTCAAGAAAAGGGAGTGGGGGGGGGAAGATGAATGCAAAATTGTGCTCCACTTGCATCCATGGCTAAATTAATTACTGTGGAATCAGAAAAGCAACAGGAGATATGAAAGATTTGCAGATCAACAACTTGAAATGGAATCTAAAGCAGTCTTGAGAATCAGGGGCTACAGCTTTCTAAACTGAAAAACTATGCATCTGTTATCAATTCTTCCTGCCGCCTTCTGTTATTTTTGGAAATTGGACTTTCATCGCCCATAGGTGATGAAAAACATTTCCTAATTTGCAGCAAAGGCTGCTAGACGTCAGGAGAAATAGATGGACTTCTAAAGTTTAATAAAGAAAAAGGGGTGGGGTATAAATGTAAAATATTTGTGTGAACTATTACAAAGATTCATTTGTGACTGTAAGCCACATTATTATGTCAAAGTCTCCCAAATGCTGGTTTTTAAAGATACCATAGTTGAATTGGGATAAAGAATTGGTATTTTTTATTATTATATATGCTTTATTGATGGTTGGATATCCAAGGTGTAAATACTTTTTAAAAACAGTTTTGATGATATAATTATGTGATTATTTTAGTTTAATATTTTACTAATTCTGTTTTTAATATTACAATGATCTGTTGATTGAGCAATAAATTTTTTGACTCTGTTATTTTTGGGCTACATAAAATAATGGTCTGACACAACTCATTCTCTCTGAGTTTAAAAACTGTACATTGATTGATTGATTGATTGATTGATTGATTGATTGATTGATTGATTGATTGATTGATTGATTGATTGATTCCTTCCTTTCTTTCATCCATCCATCCATCCATGTCATAAATCACCAACACAGATATCTAAGGACTGGTTTCAGTTGCTATTTCTATATCTCTACATGCATAGAAGTGGACTTTCCATAGATAACAATGCTTTTGCTAGCATCTGTCATGTCACACAACCCTCTCTGTCCTCCCTGTAGTTCTTAAAAACTGTTCCGGAAGTAGATCTTGGTCACTGAAAACAGAGATAAGGGCACTGTTTCCTTTGAAGACACTGATCTGTTCTCAAAAACTCATGCAAATGCTTAGGATGTCGGCAGCGGCCACAACTTGAACCGAGCATACGGTTTCTTCCCCTGCCCCAGGGTGCCGGGAAGCCTGGTCTTGGAGCCCAGCAAACAAGGAAAATGCCACTGGTATGAATTTAAGGTGGATCCCATGAAGGGACCCATACACTGTGATCATGGAGCCATCTCCTGCGGCACATATGAAATGAGACATGCAGGATTTAACTGCAATGGACTGCCACAGCCTTGAGGACATTATCAAGACGCACCTTCACAGCCAGTCCAGCTGGCGTGGCATCTTCCACCTCCATGACCGTTCCTCCTCTGCTCATTTTGCCATTGGGTCCAATAGGATGGGTTCTAGTGGCATTTCATCCACTGAGGAGGACCATCAACCCACCTAAAGGGGCTTCTCCGCTCATCGCCTTTATGGAGTCAGATTATTTACTGCCACCCAACACTTGGCATGTATGGTCTACTCCATTACCACATACGTTTAGGATAAGATCAGAAGCATATACAATAAGACACTAAGGAGATAAAATGTGTCGTTTGTAAACTATATATTTTTTTCATTAGAAAGTGTTTCTGAAAGAGAAAAGGAGAGAAAGAAAACTCTTCCACCAGTTCCCTCAACTTTTTTGGTGTCAAGAGAAGTAGCAGACATTCAGAGACTTATTTCCTCTGTTAATTAACTCTGAGACAAAAAAGCAAAGTGTTTTGATTCTTCAGCCTTGTGCTGCCATCTTCTGGATATTTAAAGGCAAATAGAAGCCCAGAGAATTACATTAATTGCTCGATTTGGTAATACAAAAATACTATTAGTTGATTTGAAAACCGAGGCTGCCAACTTTCGACGCACTTAGACGGATTATGAAAATTACTCATGAATAAATGGTCAGGGAATTGAGATGGGATCGCTAATATGGAAACTTCCGTGCTTTTTTAAAAGATGGTGACAATTCTAAAACAATGCAATTTTAAAAAGAGAGACTTAAGAAACATACACCTGATAACCTGATTATTTCCCACCTGTGTGAAGTACACTGTTCATTTTCTTCTGTTTAAATGTGATGATTGAATCATAAAGCTGATATCAATCTAAAAGCATTTGGAACATATATACATCATGGGAAGAGAGGTACAAACATTTAAATGTAAATACAGCCTTGCAAAATGTATCATAGAACCCACATTCGAACAATATGAATGGATAAAATCCAGTTGTCATCAAGCAAAAATCAGGTACTGGGTCGTTTCTTAGCACAAACACAAATAGAGAACAAGAAAATGTGATGGTGGAGAAGGTATGCTAACTAAACTTTCTTGTTTTTAATCTATTTAGACTATCCTGGCTGGACAAGGTACCGCAATGTGGAAGCATTTAGAATGCATGTCAATTGTTCAAATGAATGTATGTATTTTAAAGCTCATACAAGATTCCTCACATCCAACTCAGATTGGGACGGAAAGATTATTCTTCCCTCGATATCATTTAAGGCATTTTAGTAGACAAGTAAATTGTTAAAAGCTGTGTAAATTAGTCGCCCACCCACCCACAGAAATTAGCATTTTAGTTTCGGGCTTAGCGGTTAAAACAATGGACTTGACAATGGGAAGGTTGGCAGGCCAGTCGTTTGAGACCTGATTGCTGCGTGATGGAATGAGCTCCCGTCTCTGCCCTAGCTCCTGCCAACCTAGCTGTTTGAAAACAAGAAATTGCAAGTAGATAAATAGGTACCGCTTCGGCGGGAAGGCAACACTGTTCCGGTGTCTAGTCATGCCTGCCACATGTCCATGGAAATGTCTGCAAACACAGACAGTGCTGGTTCTTTGGCTGTAATCAGAGATGAGCACCGGACCCTAGAGTTGGAAACAACTAGCTTTCAAGCAAGGAAGACCTGAGTCTTCACCATCCTACTAAAATAGGCACCTCTGCACAAAACCATATATGAGCCAATGCGAGGAGTCTCTCATGGGATCCAGGAAATTCATCCTCGTCCTGGCTAGGGAAGAAATGAATTTTGCAGTTCCTCAACCTCACAGGTAAAGATGAGATAAGAAAGGATTTAGAGTCCAAGCCAAAATATCCCTTAAGATAAGAGAGTGTTAAATGCTTCGGCTAAGTTCAAGCAGTGCATTTTAGTTATCACATGATATATTTCCGTGTCTGATGTAAGAGCAGCTCAATTTCTCTCTCTGTGTGTTCATCCGTGCATGCATGCATCTATTTAAATCCAGACTGGAAATGGAGCAACATATGTACAGACTTCTTCTTCTTCTGCCTTATCCGGATCTGAATATTGGTGATCCTAATGGTGATCAGCCATGAAGACTGTCCTGAGAATATAATGCAGTGACCTTTCATCTGCCTTCTGCATCGCAGCATGACACCCATAGTGCCATTGATCTAATTCCACAAGTCACTTTCTGGTCCTGAGCCCTTTTAGCACATAAAGTCCTCTTCCTCAGCCCCAGGCCAGTATTTGATGAAGCTGCTGCCCTCCATCAAGATGGATTCAAGGGGGGATTTAATTCACTTGGGGACCATCTCCCTTCCCAGTGGACTTTGGCACCCAAGGCCATTAGTCCTCAGGGTTGTCAGGTAAGTTACCCACCACCTGATCCTTGGTGTTGAGTCGCTCGCAGTAGGGTCTACGCTATTACCATACCAGGATAACCTGGGCAGTCACCAATGTACAAACTGAACAAGAAAAAAAAAGCAAAAAAATAAAATAATGGGCAAATGTAATACAGATGTGACTATAATATGAGTTATTTTTGTGGGGGGCCATTTTTTCTCCTAGAGAAATATAAAACAGAACAAGCCGATGAATAAACAGAGGGAAAACTGGCAGAAAAAATGTTTATTGCGTGTTCACAGTCTGTTTTATGTCCCTCAACACAGACTGTGAAAAATATGTCATTAGCTGCCCTACCAGCTCTTGACGTTAGCTAATATTACCTAGTAATTTATTAATATTAGTGTTGTGCTTCTGACATGGATAAAAGAAAGGTAATCAAGTTGATTGCAATTCATGGCCTTATTTCCAGGTTCTTTAGGTTTCAAGTCATTTATCAGTCGTTTCTTCTGGCGGTCCATTGAAGCTGTGCAAGTTGCTCAAGATTGAGATAGTGATAAAATCCCAACCTTTCTACCAATGCAACTCCCTTGACTTACGGCTATTTTCTTAAGGATTGTATTCTATCAAGAATAGGGTATGGAGAAAAGACTTATTTTCTATATAATTTTGGAATCGTTGGTGAATACAGGGAAGCCGATTGCTCCTGTGTGTTGGCACTTTAGAGGGAGGTCTGGAAACTGCTTTGGCACTTCCACTGTTTCCTGTCACTTAATTAAATCACGGATTGCTAGACCCGGTTGGATTAAGCAGAGAGACAGGGCTGTGCATACGAGGAAGAATTGTCATCATTTCCATTGTGAAACCCCATAATTGCATGTCACGGTGACAGCCAGAAGAAGAGAGTTGTAACAACCAATAGCAGTTACACGCAAATGGCATGGAAGTGTCCCATTAGGGTCCCGCAGCCGTACCAAAATCCACATTTATCAGGAAGCAGAGTGTGCTTGCACACAAGAAGTCTTTCCAATTGACTATCTCCGCATTTTACTGGAGTTAAAGCTGGCAGAATCCGATGGAAGCGTCTTTTTAAGTTTCGTTTGCATTCGGCAAGAACGCTGACTATGGCTCGTGGCACATGAAAAGTGGATGGACAGCTTCACACCACTCAGATCTTCCCTCTCAATTCTGTCTGAGCCTTCGACTGTGCAACATGAATGCTAGACAGCAGACACAGAGTGGCTTGTTTGGAAACTCAACATACACGATCACAACAGATGTGCAAAGTAGACCACATGCAAGAACATCCGAGTCAGTTAAGACGCTTAGAGGAGGAAATAGCACAGCATTTCCTTCCAAGTCCTCTCTTGAAAGGATAAGAAGTCTTTATTATTTTCAGTGATGGTCATGTCAGAAATTATTGAAAGGATTTTGGCAGAAGAAACTCCACTCAGGGAATGCCCAAAAGAGACTCCTTTCATGTATCCAAGAGCTGGGACAGGGACGGGCACTCCATATGTCATGCAGTACCCGGGTCTCGAACTGCAAACTTGCCAGCCTTCTAGCTATCAAGGTGAGCTTCTTCACCACTGAGCCACCAGTGATGGTCAGCAGCTCCCCGGTGGCTCAGTGGGTAAAGGCGCCGTGTTTGGAGACCGAAAGCACAGGGTTTGATTCCCCGAGAGCTGGGAAGGAGCCTCAATCAGGTATCCCCTGCAAAAATTCTTTCAACCCAGAGTAATCTCTGACACAAAAACACACACTGATGGTCACACCCATATTGCGTGACCTTGGCCCGTCTGCCATCTCTTCGCTTTACTTTGCCCATCTGTATTTTGCCTATGATACAAATGGCATTTGCCTGCCTGGTGGCTGTTTTTAATTAATCTCTGGAAAGTGCTGTGAAGCCCTTTGAAAGACAGTCTCTTCCATGCCTGTAAGCAAAGAAGCCACAGGCGTGACTCTATGTGTTGCTACCCTCACGGAGATAACACAGAGTTATGAAATGTTGCAGAACAGAGAGGGACGTTTTCCAACTCCTCTGACCTACCGTATTACCAGCTTCACCATCAATCAGAAAGCCCTTCGATCCCGCCGCCGGTTAAATGTAGAAAGCACTGTTTTTGAGGAGGGACCTCAAAGAGATTCTATCAACAAACCATTGTTTGCTGCAGATGACCTTGAATGGCAAAAAGATAACATCGCTTGGCTACTCATTAGCAACCAGCCTCATACCTGCCTCTAGCCAAAAGCTTTTCTCATTTGTTCGTGGGGAGCACATGAATAGGAAAAAAATTATATCCCTGAACCCTCTGTTCCATCTGCAGCTCTTTCACATGAAAACTGGCTATTATTATTGTTATTGGCAAAAAAGAAGGCGATGGCGATGGCGATGGCGATGGCGATGGCGATGGCGATGGCGATGGCGATGGCGATGGCGATGGCGATGGCGATGGCGATGGCGATGGCGATGGCGATGGCGATGATGATCAGTCGCACAGTTGATTCCAACCCTCTGTGACCCCATGGACCACTGTCCGCCAGGCACTCCTGTCCTCCACCCTCCTCCTCAACTCACTCAGTTCTGTACCCATTGTCTCTACAATACCATCTAGCCATCTCATTTTTGGCCGCCCCCTTCTTCTTCTGCCCTCCACTCTTCCCAGCATCAAGGCTTTCTCAAGTGAATCCTCTCTTCTCATGTGATGTCCAAAGTACCTTAGCTTCATCTTTACTATTTGACCTTCTAAGGAGCAGTCAGGGTTAATTTCTTCTAAGATTGACCTATTTGTTCTCCTCCCTGTCCAGGGGACTCTCAAAACTCTCCTCCAACACCACATCTCAAAGGCATCTATTCTTCTGCGCTCAGCTTTCCTTATGGTCCAGCTCTCGCAACCATACATTGCCACCGGAAATACCATTGCTTTGACTATAGGAATTTTTGATTGCAATGTGATGTCTCTACTTTTCACTATGTTCCCCAGGTTTCTCATCGCTTTATTATTATTATTATTATTATTATTATTATTATTATTATTATTATTATTATTATTATTATTATTATTATTATTATTATTATTATTATTATGGGTTGAAAGGATTTTTGCGGAAGAAACTCCGCTCAGGGAACGCCCAAATGAGGCTCCTGTCATGTCCCCAAGAGCTGGGACAGAGACGGGCGCTCAATCCATCATGCAGTACCCGGGTCTCAAACTGCCAACTTGCCAGCCTTCCAGCTAACAAGGTGAGCTTCTTAACCACTGCAGCTCCTTAAAGAAAATAATATTTAAAAAAAACATACACCATCGTTCCAACTATTCTATCCAGAGCTGAGCATACCTTACAAAACAGATTGTTAGGAAATGCAGTTGCCATGTCTATTAAGCGTCTATTAACAAATTGAAGGTATCTAGGAATTGGACAATGACTTGTGAAATTTCAGGCAGTGAGTCACTTAATAAATATTGGCAAGAGGGTACAACCCTTGTTGGGAATTTATAGGGTTTAAAATATAGAAGAGTTCTAAGCCCTCTGTGTATGGACAGAAGTGCCTTATAACAAGCTCTTTAGTTCCAAATCTATCGCATCACATTTTCCCATGACATCCCCTTGGACTATGTGGAGGGCGTAGCATGTAGAAAACCTCTACAGAAACTGAGTTCCCAAAAGCTTGCAAGCCAGCTGTGTGGTGAGAAGAACATGCAGTTTCAACATAATCAGGGACCCACATTATCAACACTTCTGTCTCAAAGGAGAAATAGAGCATGATTTTTTTTTTAATAAACCTGGTCACTGTCTGACCCCAATTAACACGCTTCAGCTGTCATTTGTTTCTGATGAGGTATTCCATGTTTGCTTAAATCTCTCTTACTGGAATCATGAGGTCCTGAAAATGTTGAACCTGGGTGTGATTGTGCCCTGTGATTTTTAAGACCAAGATAATTCTCTTTTTTAGCAGAGTGAACTCTAGGTGACCTTTTCTTCACCAAAAAACTAATCAAAATTTCAATCAAGAATGGGGTAGAAAGCATTGAAAGCAATTTCACAAACAGTTTTGAAAAGAGTCGATATGATGCTCAGGCACATTTCAAAGCAAGCGAACCAGGTTCATGAGTGTACTTTGATGTAAGGCTGCTTTTATTTAACTCATCATTGCTGAAAATCCTTTCCTTCCATCATTTTAGCTGCCAAAGCTATGTCTTGGCACTACTGCACATGTTGTAAAACTGGGTTTAGGGAGAACATAAGATGCCAATTCAGTGTGAAATGAATTGAGCAAGTTGAATCCATCTTGGGAAACATGCTTGGAAATTTGGGGTGTCAAGCAATTATCTCCCACTTTTGAATGCTCCTGCATTCTGCTCAAAGTCCCAGTACAACCAAGGAACTAAAATGTGGAACATCTTTCTTGGATAATGATCCCAAAATAAAGTGGGGAAGGGAGATGTTTCCTAACAATGGTTTGACTTTGGAAGTTTGGGGGAGATGTGAAAAGCATAGCTGTGGAAAACTGTAGCTTTGGATAACATGGAGGACATTTTGAAATGTTTATGGATGAAAGACAAGAGTTGACTTAAAATTCAAAGTTGTGGGTATGAATATCCATCAGTTTTAGCAATTAGGTTTTGCACATGCTTCGGGTTTGCACCCATTTAACAAGAACGTTTCCACCACAGAATCAGATGCCAATATTTGAAGAAAGCAATGGCATGGAGTGAAAAGTCCTCTAAGAATGTATCTGGAACCAGAAGTACAATCCGCATTACCATTTGTTAAGGTGGTTTCCAAAATATTTTATACAGTAACTCTTACCAGAAATGAGCTAGATGATGCTTCACCCAAATCTATTTTACAGCAGTTAGTCATGTAGACACTCCACTAATTGTTTACATTCTTAAAAGTCACAAACATCACTTAAATAATGAAGTGAAGGAAAAAAATCTTAAATTATTTCAGGATTGGTTATTTAGTGGGTTGGGAGGGAGGGAGGGAAGGAAGGAAGGAAGGGTTGATGATGGACCGAAGGAAGGAAGGAAGGAAGAGATTGAAATTTATTACACTGTCAACAGATTGTCAAGGCACTTTGAAGACAGAAGATCATGGTTGTGATAATGAGGCCTGTTTTCACCATGATGTCTTTTATGCCAACCACAAGACTGTCAGTACTCCAATAGAGTCCACTGGTTGTCATGTCCATCCTAGGATTTGCCCACATTTGCCCCTGAAGTGAAGAATATCATTGTATTTCTCAGTGAAGCCCCAAAAGTTCAAAGCCAAAACGGTGGAGATTTTTCTCTGGATTTCAGTCTGACTCTTAAGGAAGCTATCCAAGGTCCTGAAGTATATTCTGAAAATAGGTTCAGAGTTTAGCACTTTGGATAGCCATGCTAATGTTCAAGGGAAGAACAGATGAGTGTTGTGTTTGTTGTGACTCCACAACCACCAGCCCCCAAAGCACTCTCCCCAAAAAACAATTCAATCTATCAACTCAATCTTCTTCAAACAATGGCAAAGGAATGAGAATCTCAGTTTTCATGTAGACGGCTTGAATCAAAGGCCATAGGGGACGCTTCACATTATGCTGGTCTCTTTTCGCATGCCTTTCTACCACCAGCCATCTTTTTTATGATACAGAATCCTACCTTTCCTCCAGCTTTCTTACATGTCTCAAGGACTTCCACTGTGCACAATATATTCTCTTTATCAGTCAAATAATGAGGTGTCATATCCCACCAATTCTTTCCACGCACAAGAAAAACTAGGCTGAGACTCAATTCTTATCCCAACAGGGTTGAGAATTCAGTTTCCTTTTCTTCACATGGAGGGAGAAAGTTAACTCGTGGGACTTAGAAAAATCCTGGAATACACAGCTACATCTTCCAACGAGTGGAAAAGCCAGAGGACTTTAATATTTGGCATCTGAGGTGGTTTGTTTCATTAGTGTCATGAACTTTTCTGACTGAATTGATTCAACTTTCTATCGCCCCATTCTCTTATATACACCTTCTCTTCCATTTCTTTCTCTCTGTCATGATACAATAGATTCCTAAATGATACTAACCACAATGATACTAACCTAAATGATACTAACCAAAGTGCACAAACAAAGTGAGATAACAGCTGGAAGCCAATATGGTTAGCCACAACTTTGGTGCCTACGCACCAAAAGATTACTTTCACTGACAATGAGTATCAGAATTTCCCAGAAAGGTCCAAATATGTTTTCCATTTTATTTTATTTTTTTGTAAAGTGGAAAAGGAGTATTTAGTTCTGATTCTGATCTCTTAACCATGAAGATTCCTCTATGCCCGTGATGGCAAACATTGGGGACTCCAGCTTCTCTTGACTTCAATTCCCAGAAGCCCAAGTCTCTGTGAATCCACATGAATGGGTTTACTGTGCGTATTGTTTCACTAGTGTATCTTCCCCACTCATTTTATATTTTGCTTCCTTCTTTGTTTCTTATTTCTATCATTTATTCTCAACATAGAAGTGTGTATGCATTAGTACACACTTTTCATAATGCAAGCCTTCTTGATGCATTTTGAGAACACATGAAAATTTGTATGCGTTTTGTCCACTGACCCTAGAATAAGCAGAAATCAGCCATGTGACCAATTAATACAGCCAAAAAATTCTGGATGAAGGTGACCTTAGAATGTTTCTGTGAATTATTCAATTATATTGATACTGTTGTGTGGATTCACAGAGACTTGGGATTCTGGGAATTGAAGTCTAAGAACACCTGGAGTGCCAAGGTTTGCCATCATGGCTCTATACAATTAAAGAAGATTGCTCAATACATTAATAAAAACAAATTAATCTCTGCTATTCCCCAAGCTGTGCATTATAGCTCACAATTCTGTTTTAAACCATAGCCAACACGAGGCATGGAAAGATGCATCCATAGTAAAAAGAAAAAAGTTTCATTTCTTTATTGAAGTCATCTATGAACTTTACTTAGGATAAAATCACAGATCGTCAAGACTCAGAAATTTAAGGAACAACTTTTTCAGGCAAGAGAAACATAATTCACTTCAACATCATGCTGAGAAGACAAAGTAATAATGTGAAAATCAAGGACTTACTATTCTGTTGTCTGTTTCTACACAAGAGCTGCACTCCACTTTAGTATCCTGGCAAAGAAAAGAAATAGAACAATTTGTGAGAGAAATCCAAACATGTTTAACCAGAGAAGAGGCAAACTCACATCTCAAAGTAGACTGGGACTGGTAAATCTCTCAATAGCACTCCTCTCTCCCATTCATTTTATATTTTGCTTCCTACTTTCTTATTTCTGTCATTTATTCTCAACATGGAAATGTGATGCATTAGTACACACTTTTCATAATGCATGCCCTCTTGATACATTTTTTTACAAACATGAAAATTTATATGCATTTTTGTCCACTGACCCTAGAATGTTTCTGTGAATTGTTCAAATATATTCATATTGTCAGAAATCTAGGAGTAAGCAGAAACTCAAAGAAACCCATTGAATCACATCCTCCAGAAGTTCCATTTGATTAAAAGGATGTACGGTGGAACTTCAGTTAACATAATTAATGTGCTCTCTTGGACGTCTCTTACAGCAAAAATTGCTTTAACCAACATTCCCATAGGAATGCATTGAATGCAATTTACCATAGGAATGCATTGAAAAAATACATTAACCAAAATGCAGTTTCCCATAAGAATGCATAGAAAACCAATTGATCCATTCCAAAAAGAATCCATAATCTGAGACACTATTTTTTTTATGGATTTCCTTTTGTTATGTGATTTTTATGTTAACCAAGCCATTTGTTAACAGAGGTTCCACTGTAGTCTAGTAGTGATTTCATTGTGGACTTCAGTTGTGTGCACTTAATTTGTGTTTAATAAAAATTAGGAAAGGGAAAAAATCTGTTGTTATTTCTTCCATGAGTCTAAAGAATGAAAGACAAGAAACAGGGTTCTATTAAATACTTCAGATATCATAAATTGTTTTTTTAATTAACTCAAAACAAATTACTTCTTCTCCTTAGTGTAATCCAGAAAAAAGGTCTGTTTTGTTGCTGCTATTTGAAGTGGTAACTCAGGGCACTATTGTTGAACACATAAAACTTTAAATGTAAATTTGTTCACTTCAAAGGAAGCTTGATTATTATACAATTTGTATTTACCATATATCAACCCTTAGGAGAACTGAAGAGACAAGCTGACTTTAGCAGAAATAAAATAAAATAGGCAAAATAAAAACTTTTATAGACTTTGACACCATAGGTTTAAAAAGTTGTGTTCTTTTTTTAAAAAAAAAAACCTCCTTTTCAAAATCCCAGATTCAGCATGGTTAGCAAGGCCAGAAATATTGGGAGGTGTAGTATAAAAAAGGGTTACATTTTAAGTTTAGTTTGACATAATAACGGCAGCTAATCACTCTTCAAAAATACTTTTTCCTGTTCTAACAACAACATGAGTCACTACGGCGAGTGGGCGGCGATATAAATTTGAACTAATAAATAAGTATATAATAAATAAACATATCCTGTATATAATAACTTTTCAAGTTATCCTAAGTAAGGGTGAACGTAAGGAACCACTACTCTTTCATTTTCTTATTTTACAAATTTAGTACTTTTTTCATTCATTCATTCATTCATTCATTCATTCATTCATTATTTCTCCCACTGAAAAATTCTAGGATAAAATGTACATATGTTGAAAATCCCAGAGTGCAGGACACATAGTAATGGGCTCAAACTATAGGAAGCCAGATCTAGGCTGAATATTAAGGAGGGAGACTCTGAACAGAGTGATATGACAGTGGAATAAACTGCCTCGCTAGGTGTTGAATGCTCCAATACTGGACGCATTCAAGAAAGAATTGGACGACCATCTTTCAGATCTGCTTTGATTCGGATTCCTGCATTGAGTAGGGAGTTGGACTCAATGGCCTAAAAGGCCCCTTCCAACTCAGTGATTCTATTATTCTAAAATATTAATATTAAAGTACAATTAAATAATTATTGGCAGGAGCTGGGACAGAGATGGGAGCTCACGCCATCATTGCCGGGCACTGCATGACGGAGTGAGCTCCCATCTCTGTCCCAGCTCCTGCCAACCTAGCAGTTCAAAAGCAAGACATTGCTAGTAGATAAATAGGGACCACTTCAGTGGGAAAGGTCGAGTGTTCCATGCACACCAGTGTTGAACCATGCCTGCCACATGTCCACAGAAATGTCTGCAAACGCAGGCAGTGCTGGCTCTTTGGCTGTCAACAGAGATGAGCACTGAACCCTAGAGTCAGATACAACTGGCTTTCGAGAAAGGGCAACTTTAACTGTTACCTAAACCTGGGGTTATGAACCTATGGCCCGGGGGTCAGATGCGGCCTGCAACATCATTTCATGTGGTCCACCCGGAAGTTCCATGTGTGGAAGCTGTCTGAGGGAGCTTGAAATGGTCGAGCACCCCTGACCTAAACAATATTAAAACATCACTAGTTGAAACAAATCATTCGATCCATTGATCGATCTTTATTACAGTTGGAGACCAGCAAAAAAAGGAAGCCAAAATACCTATTTAATGAAATGACACAAAATGGGTTCCTGATCAGATATGATACAAACCTCTGTGATGTTTGGTAGGAGAGCACAGAACATGGGGTTACCAGCATGGATGTGTTATGGCTGTGCTCCCATGGAATGAAGGAGGCCATTATAAGCCTCATAAATGACAGGCATGGTACTGCGATGCAGAGATGTGGCAGAAGGGTTGAAAGACCAACACAGGCTGCTCTCTATGTTTGAACCTTTATGTACACTGGATTATTTTCCTATGTGCTCTGATGTGGCTGGTGTTTTCTTGCAGTCTTAGCAATGAGCAGCAGAGGGAAGCAAACAACCATTCAATCTAGCTAAGCTTTCTGTGTAGGGACCAAATTCCAAAAGTCAGCTCTTGGAGGTATCAAACAAATAATAAGCAAATGTCTGGCTTCCTGTGCTTGTTGAATGTGTGTATGATGAAAGCTGCAATCTGCTGCCTTTCCCCACATCACATCTCAGAGGCAAAGCCTGGCTGAACATCATGCCATGAACTTTTGGGACTTTTCTTTAAAACGTTCCTGTCCTATCCACAAGAAATTGATGCATGTCTGAAGAAGTGATCTTAAATCATGAAAGCTCACACAATGTTTGAATTTTTTTTTTAAGTGACCCTATAAAGCAAGGTTAGCCAACCTTTTTACACCATGGGCCTGGCCATTCCCCCGGACAGCTGAGTGGGCCACACCCCAGAAGTGGAAGTGGGCACATTTACAGCTGTCATAAATGCACCCACTTCCGCATTTACAACAGCCATGGGCCACTTGCGCATGTGAGAGTGTGTTTTACGGCTGACACAAACATGCACACTTTCACTCCTGGGTGCAGCAGAGGCGGTGACAAGCCGGATGGAATAGCATCACAGGCCGTGTCTGGCCCACAGGGCCATAGGTTGGTAACACCTGCTATAAAGGTATCACCTTCCTTCTGCATTTATTCTTGCACTATACAAACTGTGAGAAGAGATAGCCTATGGGGTACACAGAAAGAGCCTCCTCAAAGAATGTGGTATTTTCAAACCACAATTGGGCATATCTTGGTAATGGTAACTTTGTGTTGCCTAATCTTTCTCACACTAGGTCAGGCAAAAGGAAGGAACTGCAGAATGAACTCACCAGAAGGTGCCTTCATTTTACAGCTTCATATCTGGCCAAGACATGGTAGAAGAAGAAGAAGCCAGCCTAGGTATCCTTGGGCAAGCTGTACAGTCCAAACAACTTCCCTTAAAGGAAGGGAAGGGCGAACCAATTATTTCTACTGTCTACCTAGAAAATATTGGCCCATCTCTTTACTATCAACTCTGAATCTTGACACTCTAGTTCAGAGGTTCCCAAACTTTTCAAGCCGGGGGGTCATGCTCTCTCTGTCCGCTACGAGGGACTGATGGCCATTTTGACCTACTTGCATGAAGGGGGGGTGACCATTTTGTCCCAACAGCTTCAAAAGGATGGCCATTTTGTTTCTCCAATGTCCTTGGAGGGATGGGGGGAGGCACATGAAATGTCACCATGGGCAGAATCAGGCCCACTGGCCTTAGGTTGTGAACCCCTGCTCTAGTCCTATCACCTTACTTTCGCATTGGTCAGTCGATACAAAAAGATACCTTTCTAAACCTATTATACCAGAAATGTTTTAATTATGGTTAGTGATTCTCCGCGTGCTTACCAGATAGATTCATTCTGTATTCTATCAAAGACAAACATAATTCTCCATGTGCTAATCCATTACCCCATCTCCGAGTGATAACAGATCTATAGCCTGGGAAAGTGGAGTGTTATTGACCTGTGTTTGTTTGGTTTAAAATTCTATTTTTGATGGAATGGGGAGGGGGGGATTCTCCTTGCAAGCAACTCTTCAAAAGGAGGGGGGGAATTTAAGAACAAATCAAGTATTACTGGGAGATCACAACAAGTCTACGTGCCGTGCAAAAGCTAGGCTTATTTACAAAGCATTTCTAATTGCTTTTGCTGCCTGGGAGGAAAACAAACACAATTACTTTAAAATTGGGATGGAGAAGAAGAAAGGAAGAAACAAAAAGAACCAAATAACAATAATAATACTATATATATTATTTAACCAAAACTATGACACCACCAAGTTATATAAATTGCTAGAGGCTTTATCTTCATTTGATGGATGACAACAGAATACCCACTAGGATGGCCAACGGCCAACAAAATGGAAATGCTGAACTAGTCAAGAGACTTCATTTCTCATGATTCAGTTTCAGGCAAACTACTGATTCGTCAAGACTTTTTGTAAGCCAAGAAATGATCCCACTAAAACTTAGTTTTAATCTCTTCATTTTCATGGATGTCCAAACTCAAGAGTGTGATATGTCCATCACAAAACCCATTAGCTTTTATCCGTTCAGACAGCCCTCTACATAATGCAATAATCTCTGAGCAAACTCATAAAGATGGAACTGTTAAAATAAAACAAGGCTGTTATTTAATTCTTGTACAAGGACAGCCGCCTTGAGTCCTCTCTTGGGGGAAAAGGTGGCCTATCAAGACGTTTAGATATATAAATAAAACAAAGCAACATCAAAGACTCAGATGAAACATTCTTTAGGGAACTAATGCCATTTGGACATGACATGGATCTGCTTCCAATAATCTAAACCCAAGAGTTCTCAACCTTTTAAAGCCAGAGACCGGGTCATGCTCCCTCAGACAGCTTCAGGGGCCAGAGAGCCATTTTGCCCTTCTTCCACCACATGGCATTTCCTGGTGTGGTGGAGGGGGGGCAGATGAAATGGTGCCATGGGCCGCATTTGGCCCACAAGCCGCAGGTTGAATCGCTGATCTAAACTCAGTTTTTCAAACCAATATGTTAACCAAAACTCAATGATACATTGGAAAGCAACACTGGAGCTGAATCCCCTAGAACAGCGATGGCGAACCTTGGCACTCCAGATGTCCTTGGACTTCTATTCCTAGAAGCCCAAGTCAACATACCTGTTGATCAGGGCTTCTGGGAACTGAAGTCCGAGAACATCTGGAGTGCCAAGGTTCCCCATCACTGCCCTAGAACATAAAAATGGAAAGTATAGACATAAACACCTTTGATAAACAAATGTGTTAGGCTTTTAAATGCCATCACAGTTGGGGGGAAATGAAGCCATTCCCAGCCACAAACCCAAACATTTATGGGAACTGGATTTTCCTGTCTTATCTCACCAAGTACAATAGAAAACATCTCTAACCAAAAGCCAAATAAAAGCACATGAAGCCATCATAACAAAGAGGAATCTTTGTCTGCAGTGCTTTTGGGATGTGCCACTACATCTCTTAATTAAATCAATGTGTGTCTGTGTGTGCATGTGTGTACAAAACCATAAGAATGCATGGAAAAATAAGAAATAACAATGGTGATCTAGTTACTATAGGTGCTTGACAAAAGCAAATAACCTGGATTAAATGAGCTAAACTGCAGAATATCAGCGAGTTGACTGTAGTTATCAGATAATTTAAACTTCACATTGGAAGTGGAGCTATTTTCTAGCTAGCATTCATTTGGTGTGATGGTTAGCAGGGGAAAGAAAAAGGACCTCTACAGCAACAATGGTCGTCATATTGTTAAATGTCCAAACACAGAACTGTAATTAAATTAACTGATAATCATCTTACTTCTATTTTAAAAACCCCTCTAATTTAACGCTCTTGCAAATGTAATGAGGTTCAGTAGAATGGAAGAGGAGAATACTGGAGAAATAACAGAAACAAGATTAAATTAATTGCAAAACACACAGATAAGAAAGCTGGCTGTGTGTTTTGTGAAACGTTATATTTCGGGAAGGACTAAAAAGGAACAGCAGCCCCTTGGTGATAAACAGAAGACCCGATATGAATGCAGTTACTAGTTTTGCTATAAGTAATCGTCTGTAAAAGGTGTAGACCTGGAAGAAACAATAATTAGCTAAGTCTCTGTAGATCCATAACCTACTACTGACCATACTTGATCTTCCCCAGAAACTGATCATATATTGAGTGGATTTTGTCACCTGTAGTCCCAAAAGTAGTATTTACCCCATGCGTACTGAATGCTCACTTACCACAGCTGTTCAATGCCAGATGTCTCAAGTCAACAACCCGGGAGCGTGTGTGCTCACCAAAACCTACAATTCCTGAAATTAGGTGCCAACCTAGGAGGTGGTCTCAATGTTGAGCACTTTATTATTGGTGACAAGATTGAGGTGACAAGAATGAGGCAATCCATCTTCTGATGATTGTGCTTGGAGAATAGGCCATGTTCAGGAGCTTATTTCAAGCCTAGCCAGTTCAGAAGACTCCTTTTCACTAGTAGTGGACACCTTTGCATGCTTCACACTTTTATTTAAGGTCAGGGAACCACACAATTATTCTCATTGTATGCAAGAGGTGAGAACGACAACACAGTAGGCAAAGATGCACAAATTGTTGATGGCTGACTCTGTGTGTCATGACTCAGGGATGAATCCAGGACAACACCTAAATTTTGGCCCTGATTTTTTCAAGGAAAGCATAATCCTAGAACACGTTGAATCTCTATTCACTGACCTGCCTTTTGACTAAAAAGGAACACCTGTCTTGTCTAAGCTTTTTCACCCTCATCCAGTACAGCTACCCCGGTGGTGTAGTGGTTAAGGCACTAGGCTTGGAGACCAGAAAGATGGATTCGATTCCCGAGAGTTACACAATGGGGGACATGAATGGAGCCTCATTCAGGCATCCCCTGCAAAAATCCTTTCACCCTAGAGTCATCTCTGACATGAAAATGAATGAACCCTCATCCACTCCTTTGCTGAGGCAACTTCCTTACATGTAGTTGAGAAGGAGAACCATAAGTTGAGTGTCATCAACATACTGGTGGAAACAGGACTCAACAACTCCAGACATGCATGGAGGATAAGACAAAACCTCAAGGGAAAACAATCTGAGCCCCTAGCACCACCTTTTGAGTTTGGCCTTCCAAGGGAAGAGTAGGAACCATATATGACAATGCCACCAGATCTTATCTAACCAAGGTGATTCAAAAGAGCACCATGATCAATGGCATTGAAAGCCACTGAGAGTCTAGCACAACTATCAGGAACATACTCCCTCCCTTGTCAAGCTTCAGGCATAGGTCATACAACTAGATGATCAAGTTTGTTTCCATCTGAAACCTAGGGTTGATGTCCCCTTGAAACAGATCCAAGAAAACCTTGTTTACAATAGCACAGTCGTCATGAATTCACAAAAGATAGCAGTAACAGATTTATCTGAACAAACAACAAAAAGTTTCATGTTATTTATTTATTTATCATATGATGAACTTCACTTGTCTACATTATTGCTGATATATACAGAGAGCACAAATTGACCTAGACATGGAACTCCTAACTAGAGTTCCAAGACTATGTTTGGAGTCCATTGAAGGGCTTCATCTGTGGCACTACGCAAGTCCTCCAATGTGCCTCTAAACACAAGTAAGGGACACTTAAATACAACCTGGCCCATGGTTTGGCCTTCTCTTCCATAGTCACACTGGGAACAGGACTTTCATGTTGATTTACAGCTAAATGAACACATAAACCAATAGACCCTCGACACACACACACACACACACACACACACACACACACACACACACACACACACACACACACACACACACACACACACACACACACACACACACACACACACACACGTTTTAGCAATGGATTTCTTGGATCAGCAGCACAACAGACTGGATGATGCTTGAACTAGATGACCTTTTGTCTCACACAACTCTACCATTCTAGGATCCTATGCTATCTAAATGGATAATAGGACTTCCAGCAAGGAGAGTGTGCATTAGAAAAAATAACCTTATGAACAGGAACAAGAACACCTACTTTATTGCCGTGACACTGTCAAAGAAGAGATAGTGGGCTTGCACTTAGTCACAGCAACAATGCTCAATGCACAGCTGCAGGAAATATACAAGGAATCATAATATCTGTTGGGACCGCACCTCTGCTGAAGTCAACTGATTCAAAGCTAGGACTCATGAGCTACTAGGATTCACTTACAATGTGATTAATTTCAGGCTTTGCAGGAATCAAAACCCCTAGCTATTATGTTACAAAGATAATTGTCTGTTCGCACACATGCAAATGCATTTAAAGACCAAACAGCCTGTGTATGTCTACATTTGAAAGTCAAACGAACAAGGAATGTGTCCTTGGAAAAAGGCTGTGGAGAGGGAATTCAGCTGTGTTGTATTTCCTTGGCTGCCTGAGCAATTTCCCACCTAAACACTGTAGAACTCCCTAGTAACTTATTGGTCATGGATTGTATTCTACAAGAACCCCATGTAGTCACCTTATCTTCTCGTTTTCATTCTGTGCACTTTCCCCTATTATGTGTTCAATATTTCACCAGTCTCATATTCCCACCTCGCGGCTATACTCTACTAGCCTGGAACATAGTTCAGTCTTTATCGCAAATGTAATGGAAAAGTAAAATAACAAAAGGAGAGAGAGAATGGCTGAAGTCATTTCGTTGAGCTCTTGTGTACACATGTTCCTCTCTGCTATGATGGTAGCACAATAGAACACATGTTCCTAGATAAATTAATGCCCATTTAGAAATAATGAAACCAATGCAGTCCTTTTAAAAAGACAAAGTTCAGTAGGTCATTAAAGGGAAGGGGAAAGGTCACCCTTGCTCAAAAGCCAGTCATATCTGACTCTAGGGTTCAGTGCTCATCTCTGTTTCACAGCCAAAGAGCCACCGCTGTCTGCTTTGGCAGACGTTTCTGTGGTCATGTGGCAGGCCTGACTAGACACCAGAGTGTGCAGAACACTGCTTACCTTCCCACCGAAGTGGTCCCTATTTATCTACTTGAAATTTCTTGCTTTCAAACTTCTAGATTGTCATGTATGGCTATGAGAGTTGGACCCTAAGGAAGGCTATGCACAGAAGAATAGACGCCTTTGAACTGTGGTGATGGAAGAGACTCTTGAGAGTCCCCTGGACTGCAAGGAGATCATGGAAGTTCCTTGGAAGGACAAATGTTGAAGATGATGCTCAAGTAATTTGGCCACCAAGAGAGAAGAGAGGACTTACTCGAGAAGGCCCTGATGCTAAGAAAGATTGAAGGCAAAAGGGAAATGGGGCGGCAGAAGATGAGATGGCTACCATGGCATCGTTGAGGTAATGGGTCTACAACTGGGCCGGCTACGGAGGATGGCAAATGACAGAGGAGTCTGGTGTGCAGGATTGCAAAAGGTCAGACTTGACTGTGCAATGGAAACAACTGAACAACAAGAACAACAACAATGTGGATGTAGGTGGCCAACACACCTCAAGGCAATGGTGACAGGAAAACCAGTGGCACTCATATGCTGCTTGGGCTAATACTGCTGTCACAAATGATTTTGTTTGACATGAGCTGGCGTTATAGAAAAAAGTTCAAAAATAATGTGCAAAGCTTCAGAAGTTTTTCCATCCTTGTCCTAACATATTTATTTAGCGGTATAATCTGAAGCGAATAGGGAGTATTTTATCATCATTCTTAAAGAATTGGAGGGGGGAGAGTGAAGAGAAAAAACAGTCACAAACTAAAATGTCTGATCCAATGTTTTTTGGAATTCTATTGCTTGGCACGAAACAGTATTATATTGTTTGAGTGGTGTATGTTTAATTTAAAGATCGACTAAAAGCCCTAGGAGGGAGAAATGTGATAAGTTGATACAAATTAAAGGATGAATGTATGCAAATATCATTTTGGAAATAAATTGTGTAGCAGCTTCTTTAAAAAAATGTAAATCAACACCTGAAAATTGTTAAGTGTTTATTTTTTATGAAAACAGCAAGGAAGCAAATGTAATTCAGTTGCTTTTTTAACAGCAAGTGGCAGATGGACATCCTTGAAAACCAAATGCTTGTATATTGCGATGAAATGAGCTGGGGGTGGGGGAAATGTTCTTTAAAATGGCTAAAACATGGTGGTATATGGATGGGAGGAACCTGCATAATTGGAAAAAGGTTTTATATCTAAAGTTAAACTTTCTTTCTCCTCTATACTGCTATTTCCCCACTTCCAGAGTCCACCTAAATCAGTGGTCCTCAACTTTTTTAAGCCAGGGGTTGGGTCATGCTCTTTTAGTCGGCGCTGTGGGCCGGACGGCCATTTTGCCCTACCTGCACAATGGGGGTCGCCATTTTATCCCAACAGCTTCAAAGGGGTGGGCATTTAGTTTCTCAAATGCCGTTGGAACGGTGGGGGACCACGTGAAATGGTGCTGCGGGATAGATCCGGCCCACAGGCCTTAGGATGGTAAATCCTGTTATAACTCATTGGCACCTCCCATTAAAATCCCACAGTGACGTCTACACAAGGAATATATTTAAAATTGCATGCTATTAATACATCTCTATAACACAGACAAAGTGAAGGTCAGTAAGTCTATTCAGGGCTGGTTGTTGGGTTTGGTTTTTTTTGTTTTTTAATGACCAGAAGATTGCAGGTTCAATACAAAATATCTTCACTATCTATCTATCTATCTATCTATCTATCTATCTATCTATCTATCTATCTATCTATCTATCTATCTATCTATCTATCCTTTCTGTGCCTATCTATCCATCTATCTATCCTTTCTGTGCCTGCCTATCTATCTATCTATCTATCTATCTATCTATCTATCTATCTATCTATCTATCTATCTATCCTTTCTGTGCCTATCTATCCATCTATCTATCCTTTCTGTGCCTATCTATCTATCTATCTATCTATCTATCTATCTATCTATCTATCTATCTATCTATCTATCAAGAGAGAATGTCCAGATAACCATTCATGTTATGCATATTTTTGGATATATGCTCCTACCATAAATCCATTAATTCCATTTTTATACATAACTACAGTTGTACCTCGCTTAAAGAGCATAATGTGTTCCACAAAATTGCTCTTAAAGCGAGTTTGCTGTTTAAGCGATACACAATTGTAAGTGACCAATTGTGACTTCTGGTGGGGGGGGGGATTGTGAACCCTGATTTAGTTGTTAAGTGAGTTTTTGGTTGGTTTTATTTGTTAAGCGAAATGAACATTCAGAGAAAATTCTGCTCTTTAAGCGAGCTACTCTCTAAGTGAGACGCTCTTTAGGCGAGGTTTGACTGTATTACTATGGGTGGTTTACAAGTAACATGAAAACCAATCCATCAGAGTTCCTCCTCTGCTCCTTTTGCCATTGAGCCCAACGCAAACTGTGTTTGCTTTCAGCATGGAAACATGATTTGTGAGCAAGGCCTTCTCATTTAATGAACGAGGTCCCAGTCTCTTGTGCAAAAACTAAAAAAGAGCAGGGTGAAAGCTGTTATTGAGCTAGACACATCAAACGGTGCTCTGCTCAGTTGCAATGTGCTTCTACAACATCTACGCAGTAGAATATTTTACCTCTCTCCCTCGCAAACAGAGCCGAACGGAGCCCCCAGCGTTGAGTCCATGTGGAAGCAGCCAACAACTGGCATCAGCTGCCTGCGACAGTGTCTAAATAATCTTTCCAAAAGGCTTGTCTCTGTATGAAAAAGTAGAATACGCACTGCAACCTCAATGAAGCCCAGCGGCAAGAGATTATCAGACCTTTCAGTCTTCAGTACAGTGGAAACTGAGAATGGAAAACTGCACATTAGAACCCAAGTAAATATTTAGTCTAATGAGGCTTAAAACTGCTTCCAACCAAGACAGAAGAACTCAATGGATCAGTCCCTAAAGTTAAGCCCCTTAGGGTCCCGTTTGTTACAGCTGGAGGAGTCACAAAGCAAAATCTGGACTTACTTCTGCCGTATATCATTTTCAGTTATGTGTGCTTCATCACTTCTGAGAGTCTATGCCTTGACTTTCCATAAAATGTGCAGGATTGTATGTGCGTGCGTGCATGTACATTTCTGTTACCTGCAAACACAGTCACGTTTATTTTGAAAGTCACTGTGTATATGGTACAGCACAAATTAACATAAAGACTGTTAGTAAAGGACTTGCAAGGGGAAAACCTGTTTTCTCTTCTGGTTTTAAAAATATGATTTTGAGCATGTCTGTTCTTATAAGAGTGAGAAATACATCATTTGTATTCACATTTTACAGGTGGGGAATTTAGACAAAGAGATTAGGTAAAGGTAAAAGTTGTCTTGTTCAAAAGTCAATTATATCTGACTCTAGGGTTCAGTGTTCATCTCTGTTTATAGCCAAAGAGCCTGCGCTGTCTGAGTCTGCAGACGTTTCCATGGATAT
The DNA here is from genome assembly GCA_030440675.1 of Furcifer pardalis. NCBI lineage: Eukaryota > Metazoa > Chordata > Lepidosauria > Squamata > Chamaeleonidae > Furcifer > Furcifer pardalis. The sequence continues at coordinate 2,933,893 of CP126900.1, read as the reverse complement.
GTGACAGGCATGACTGGACATCAGAATGCACCGAATGCTGTTTACCTTCCCACCAAAGTGGTCCTTATTTATCTACTTGCAATGTCTTGCTTTCGAACTGTTAGATTGGCAGGAGCTCAGACAGAGACAGAAGCTCGCTCTGTTGTGTAGCACTCAGGTCTCAAACTGCTGACCTGCCAACCATCCAGTTGTCAAGTTCAACGTCTTAAATACTAAGCCACCACAGTCTTGACAGACAGAGAGATTGCAACTTGTTAAATTTGTCAAATGAAATAGGCCATGGACCTTAAGTTTTCCATGTTCAAGACTAACTCTTTAATTGGTTAGTCACACTAGTCAAATGTAATGCAAAAGAACAATTTCTTGTTGGAAGAACATCATGTGCACAGTCTCTCCTATCAAGTCTCTCCATGTTTGGTGAAGTTTGGAGTTAGGGTGTCCATGCTATAATCCCCCAAATCAGTCACTGAATTTTCCCCAAACCAGATGGTGGTAGTTTAAGACTTTTGCACAGGTGTCCTCTCAAGCATGCAAAGATCTGTTTGTCTTTTAGTATAAGCATAAAATAGCATTTTTCCTCAACAGTGAACTAACTAAATCTCTTTCCTGTGATTGGCTTGGGGAAGGTAAACTTGGACTTCATTTGCAAGTCCAGTTGCAAATATCTGTTTTTCTGAGTCAATCTTATTAAATAAGAGGAAACAGATTCATTTGGGGGAAATGCATATTTCCCTTAAGAATTTAACTGCTCCATTCCAGTCACTGCAGCTAACATTTACTGAGAGATATTAAATATTGTTCTCCATTTTATCAAGATCTCCTATAGCAATCTACCTGTGTGGAATTTAAAACCCATTCTCTAATTCATGTTACTTTGCCTCAGTATCCTTCAAAACCAGAAGATTTTACACAATAGATATGACACTGTGATATCTTCTGTCCAGAGATGGCGTTGATATTTCTGTGAAGAATCTGTCACGAGCAGAAGTTAAACCAGCGATGGATGATGAAGAAGAAAAGATAAAGAGATGACAAAGTTTTCCACATGACCTTATCAACGGGATTTAACTGCAGGACAAAAGCAGGAGGTGAGTTTGAAGCCATCAGCGCAACCACCTCTGCAAAATGTCAAATCGAAGGCAAATGTTCATGCTCAGAAATGTTTCCTTCCTAGCCTGACATCGCTATAGTTTTTGACTTCCATTCAGGGACGAAACATTTCATTGGAATGTGCCAAAGCCACAGAAATGCCACCCAAACCTTGACCCCGTGCTTTTAATGTCAATGTAAAGAAGAGGCAAATAAGTGATGAGATGGCACCAAGAAGGGAAATGCAACATCCAGGTCAATTTGCATTTCCTGTCTAGGGAGGAAACAGCTCAAAAAAGCCCACAGGATCACTGAAATGTCTTCATATGACATTTCCTGTAACATTTTTCTATGTAAGCAAGAAGTATTTTTTAAAGGTGATTTTTAATGCCAGATAAGAAACCCACCTGGAATACAGTAGATTTCACAAGGAAACACAGCACCCAATGAAATAAATCTTAGCAGACACACTAAGATTTAGATTTCAGAATGGTGAAGTTCTGTATAAACCAGGGATTGGTGAACCTTAGCACTCCAGATGTTCTTGAGCTTCAATTTCTAGAAGTCATGATCAGCAGGAGTGTTGACTTGGGCTTCTGGGAATTGAAGTCCAAGAATACCTGGAGTGCCAAGGTTTGGCCATCACTGTCATAGGTTCTCAAACATGGCCCCCAGATGTTCTTGAACTTAAATCCCCAGAAGCCCTGATCAGCACAAGGGCTGACTTGGGCTTCTGAGAATTGAGGTCCAAGAATACCTGGAGTGCCAAGGTTGGCCATCACTGTTATAGGTTCTCAAACATGCCCCCCAGATGTTCTTGAACTTAAATCCCCAGAAGCCCTGATCAGCACAAGTGCTGACTTGGGCTTCTGGGAATTGAGGTCCAAGAATACCTGGAGTGCCAAGGTTGGCCATCACTGTCATAGGTTCTCAAACATGGCCCCCAGATGTTCTTGAACTTAAAATCCCCAGAAGCCCTGATCAGCACAAGTGCTGACTTAGACTTCTGGGAATTGAAGTCCAAGAACACCTGGATGCCAACGTTGGCCATCATTGGGATAACTAAGAATATGGCTTTTTTGTTCAGTTGCACAGTTGAATCCACTGCTGCCCCCTTCTCTTTTTGCCTTCTATCTTTCCCAGCATCAGGGCCTTCTCCAGTGAGTCCTCTCTTCTCATTTGGGGACCAAAGGACTTGAGCTTCAGCTTCAGTATGTCAATATGGTACCCAGATTATTTAAAAAATGAAAACACTTCTCCTTCTGTAAATGGACAAAAAAGGAAGGATAAGCATAACAGCAACAGTTTCCTCTCTATCTATGATGGGTCCATCACATTAACTATTCATAAATTTGCAAATAATTATATCTTGTTTTATTTTGAAAGGAAACAGGCAGTTTCTGCATGTTAGTCAGAATGTCAGGAAGACTGCTTATGATTCAAGAGTGGTCAGTTAGACTCCATGCTAACTAATAATAATTAATTGATAGCAATTCAATAATGGTTTTCTTTAAAGCAGTGTTTAGGCTTTATTCCACAAAATAGCAGTCTCTCTGAGATAGAGAACGTTCTGTTTGAAAAAATTAAGCCTGGTGACTTTTTTCTAGTACCATGAATATAGTATTAAAAATGAATGTACGTTATGATAGTGCGTGTTATGAATGCACTAGGTTTAATTAGGAACAGACTTCAGCTTTCCTCCCTTTAGAAGCTCACAAAAAACAACAACTTGAGCAGCAAAAAAAAAAAGCAAAATATTTAAATATCATAAGGCAATTCAATTATCTTGGAAGACTGAACAGCAGTTACAAATTCAGCAACTGCGACACATGAAAAAGGATGTTTGTCTTCTAATTGTTAAAGAACTGTTTGAGCTATTTTAGACTCAGATCACCATTTCCTAATGAAGATTCTGAATCTGAAGTTTTGGCTTTTCAATACAGCTGAGTTTATCTGATCAAGTAAAATAAACTGGGCAAACGTCCAATAGACCAGGGATTATCAACCAGTGGCCCATGTGCCGAATGTGGCCCATGGTGCCATTTCATGTGGCCCCCTGCCTGCACCACACCAGGAAGTGCAATGTGGTGGAGGAAAGGGCAAAATGGCCATCCAGCCCCCGAAGCTGTCTGAGGGAGTGAGACCCGGCCCCTAACTTTAAAAGTTTGAGAACTCTTGCGATAGGTGGTATTCAATATAAATTTGAACTAATAAATAAATAAATAATAATAAATTCTTGGAAATGCCACAACGGCATTAAGATTCAAACACCTTTTGTAGACACTCAACCCAGTTTCAGTAACTCCAGCTAAGATCCTCATAAACAACAACGTTCCCGCCATACAGTGCTCCCTCGACACAATGTTCTCACCACCACCAGAAGTCATAAATCCCAATGTATACAATACAATGCATTTTTTCATGCTCTTGTTTACATAGCTTCCAGTTTTCCACCCCACACACAAGGTAATGGGATTGCTAATGGGATATCTGCTACTATAGATAATACATGTAGATACGATAGATAATACATAGATAATACATGGGACAATACTACTATGTTCTCTATCATGTTTCTTATTCTGATTATTCAATATTATTACTACATTGCCACCACAGAACAAGGCCTTTAAATTGAATAACTGTTTAATAAAATGTTCTCTCAGTTGCATTAAAAAGGGCAAGAACACTGAATGTGTAAAAAATGTGTCTCGATTACTGGCTGTCTTTAAAAAGCAATGAACCTCATCTTTAGCGCAAAACAAACTCACTCTGGCCTGGCTCTACTATTCAATAAGATGGTTTCACACTAGAGACAAGCCCTTGGTCTATCTCACCTTATATACCTATTTCTGATGTCAGCTCGCTGATTTGTCCAGACATGCCCAGCCGCTGCTGGAACATGTATGCCACCGGGGGACATGATTCAGCTGAGGCGGTAGCAGGCCTAGTGATAGCTACAACTATATATGTTATAATGTCCCCATGTAAAAATACATTATCCAAATTACCGACGATTTGTACAGTTCTAGCACGCCTTAAAATCTGCATGTGATAGGCAAATTCTGAGTTCAGATTTGGAATCGGCATACTCAATATCATGTAAATCACATGTGTTACTACCAGTAGCAAAATTGCTGTTGTGCCTTGATTCATAGATCTTACATTCCATGATCCTATGCAGTATTGTTCATATAAAGGCTACAGAGATGTATAGAATGGGAGATGTAAAGCGCTCCGAACTTCCGCTGTTATTATCTTCTGAAACCTATACAAACCTACCTGTTACTAGAAAGCTGTTACTGTTTTTAGCTGTTTTATTTGTTTTATTGTCTTAATGTTTTAAATTTTTATGAATTATTACGAACTTTTAAGGTTTTTATATACTGTTATGACCATTACCTATGACGGTAATGTATGTTGTAAGCCGCCCAGAGTCGGGTCTTCCCGATTGGGGCGGGATACTAAATGCGAACAATAAATAAATAAATAAATAAATAAATAAAGCAACAGCAGTCTTTTTCAGTCCCAACCTCCTTCATCACACACAATTTCCCAAAGAGGAATTACTTTCACAGAGTGTTTGTGTTTGATTTTGCGGCATTTATTTCTGAAGTTGCAAGGGGCCAAGTAATGTAATTCCTTATATTATAAACACCCTCACGTTCTCCCGATTAGCCTTTAACATTTTCAAATAGGATTGCTTGAAGGTTTTCAACCCTTGTAAATAAAACAAATTGTAGAGAAATGGCATTACACTTTTGGCAGCGGGCCAAACAGATTAAATTTCCATTTTATCATACTTCCAACTCACCGGACGCGGACGGCCAGCCAACACGGAAGATGCCTATAGATATCGACCTAGCAAAAGTTTAAGATTTGCAAACACTTTCCTGCTGTGTGCCAGTTTTAAAAGGAGAACCTATCTAAAGAAGAAGCAAAGAAATGACTTTTGGAGATTTTACAAAGCAAAAATACTAATCCATGAATGAAGTGATATGTTTGCAAGTGCTAAATAATCCTCACAGGTCCTGTCCCCTGCAAGGAAAATTCAAAAGAAAACCCAAAAACCCATGCTTTTAAGCAGCAGGTCATAATGCACCCAAGTAACCCACAGTTGAATATGTGGGCTAGAAGGTATTTTAATTAGTTAGCACAGTTAGCACAGTAAAAGAGGGTTTCAATACATGAGATACAATCAAAATGTCCCACCACAAACGTGACATAAAATACCCATATATACTCAAGTACAAGCTGAGTTTTTAGCTCTAAAAATTAGCTCCAAAAAGGGAACTCACTTATACTTGGGTCAATGGCCACGAGGGTCCCAAGACCGCACCGGAGTGAGACGTGCCAACAATGTAGTTAATGTTACCATATTTTCATGTATTTTGATTATTGAAAGTCACTATCAGCTGCTGCATTTCCCACCCTCGGCTTATACTCGGGTCAATCTATTTTCCTGGCTTTTTCCATGTCAAAATTAGGTACCGCGGCTTATATTCGAGTCAGCATATACTCGAGTATATACGGTAGAATAAAATCAGTTCTTAAAATTGTTGCTACATTTGGGCTTGGTAATGGAACGGCACCTCTTCAAAATATAGTCATACCTCAAGATAAGAACAGTTCAACTTAAGAAAAACTCAAGATACATCAGGGGGAGAAAACATGTTTGAGATACAAATGTTCAATAGGATTTTTTTTCTGACATATAAAATTCAATGCATTCCTATGGGAGGTTGCATTCAATGCATTCCTATGGGAAATTGTTCAGTCGCACAGTCGATTCCGACCCTTTGCGATGACCCCATGGACCTCTGTCCGCCAGGCACCTCTGTCCTCCACCATCCTCCTCAACTCGCTCAGCTCTGTGCTCATTGTGTCTACAATACCATCTAGCCATCTCATTTTTTGCTGCCCCCTTCTTCTTTTGCACTCCACCTTTCCCAGCATCAAGGCTTTCTCAAGTGAATCCTCTCTTCTCATTTGATGTCCAAAGTACTTCATCTTCATCTTCACTATTTGACCTTCTAAGGAGCAGTCAGGGTTGATTTCTTCTAGGATTGACCTATTTGTTCTCCTCGCTGTCCAGGGGACTCTCAAAACTCTCCTCCAGCACCACATCTCAAAGGCGTCTATTCTTCTGCGCTCAGCTTTCCTTATGGTCCAGCTCTCACAACCATACATTGCCACAGGGAATACCATTGCTTTGACTATGCGAATTTTTGTTTGCAATGTGATGTTTCTACTTTTCTCTATGTTTCCCAGGTTTCTCATCGCTTGCCTCCCAAGAATCAGTTGCCTTTTTATTTCATGGCTGCAAAACATACACATACACACACACACACACACACACACACACACACACAGAGAGAGAGAGAGAGAGAGAGAGAGAGAGAGAGAGAGAGAGAGATACAACCAACCTAAATGAATGAATTAAATTTGTATGTAGAGGTTTGATTGTAGTTTAAAAGGCCAGGCATGGTGGCCTTTGACATGGTGCCAGATGAAGATGAGAATTAAAATTGGGCTACCTAATTCTCCGTCAAGGTGTATTTTGCACAAAATCAGTCCGGACAAGGTTGAAAAGTTCAATGAGTATTCCCTTTCACCCGCAAAGTGGAGTTGTATCATCTTTCTAATCTGTCTACACTTTCCAGAGATGTGTGCGAGGGAAGCATGGCCAGTTCCCTGCCTCAGAACTCAACAGCTGCTGCATACCATACTTAAGAGAAATGAGAAATGAGATTCACTCACACAAACAACATATCGTTTCATTCAGGTGGAAAGCCGGAGAACTGAATAATCATATACGAGCCACATAAGTAGGAAAGAGAGACAGATAAATATAAAGACATGCATTCTATCTTCTCAAAGACATTTGGCACCATCTGGTTTAGGTAAGAAGCATCACTCTTAACACCCTCCTAATGCTCCTAATGGACGGTGGTCCATGGGGTCGCAGAAGGTCGGAATCGACTGTGCGACTGAACAACAACAATGCTCCTAACACCTTTTCTACTGCTCAAATTTAACAGGGGGCTTTGGACCAAACTCCTGTGTGAATGTGAGGAAGACAGGACCAAGTTCCTTGCTAAAATTGGATGAGAAGCGGAGGATGGTACCCATAGGGCCGAAGCAATAAGGAAGAACATTTCCATATGCTTTGAAATTGAACAAACACTAAAACCTAAGCTGAATTTTACATGAAACATCCCCATGTGGCTTAACATTGAAATAAAGCAGAGTGTTGCAGAAACAGAGAAACGGGGGACAAGAAAAGGGACAGACTTTGCTAATATAATACTAATCATTTTGTGTCAGAAATTATTCTGGGTTGAAATATTTTTTACTGGAGAAACTCTGTTCATATACCCGAATGAGGCTCCTTTCCTGTCTCCAAGATCTTCTTCTTACCAACGTGGTCCCTATTTAGGTCAACGTCTCCCTTGCTTGAAAGCCAGTCATATCCAGATCTAGGGTTCAGTGCTCATCTCTGTTTCATAACCAGAGCCAGCACTGTCTGCGTTTTCAGATGTTTCCTTGGACACATGGCAGTCATGACTAGACACTGGAGTGCACAGAACACTATTTACATTCCCACCAAAGTGGTCCCTATTTATCTACTTGCAATTTCTTATTTTCGAACTGCTAGGTTGGCAGTGAAGGCAGACCTTGAACCTCAAGGCTGTGGCAGTCCATTGCAGTCCTGGTGTTAAATCCTGCACGTCTCATTTCATGTGTGCTGCAGGAGATGACTCCATGATCACGGTGTGTGGGTCACTTCATGGCAAGCTGGGATCCACCTTAAACAAATTCATGCCAATGGCATTTGTCCTGTTTCAGGAAAAAAAAATGAATTCTCGGATACGAGTTGCAGTCAACAATGACTTGCAATTTCTTGTTTTCGAACTGCTAGGTTGGCAGGAGCTTGGACAGAGACAGGAGCTCACTCTGTCCTGCAGTATTCGGGTATCAAACTGTTGACCTGCCGCCGTCCAGTCAGTGTCTTAGCCCCGTGAGCCACTGCAGTCCTGGTGGTCCCTATTTATCTACTTGCAACTTCTTGCTTTCAAACTGCTAGGTTGGCAAGAGCAGGGACACAGATGGGCGCTCATTCCGTCATGCAGTACCCGGGTCTCGAAGTGCCGACTGGCCGGCCTTCCAGCTAACAAGGTGAGCTTCTTAACCGCTGATCCACCACATCCCCAAAGGAAGAGATGCATATCAGAGAATAAACAAAACAAAATTGCTGTAGCACTTTGAAGATTAACCATTATATTTTAATTTAATGGAATAGTAGCCGTGTTAGTCTGTGGTTCAGGCATATCAGAAAACAAAACAAAATTAAATAAATAAAATAAAATAAAAAACACTGTAGCACTTTAAAGACTAACTGCTATATTTTTATTGTTAGCTTTCATGGATCGTGGCCACTTGGGTTGAAACACAGACTAACATGACTACTATTCCAAAAAAAATTCAGCAACTAATGGAGAGATGTGGTTGGTACACAAAGAGCTTAGAGCTCATCTGTCTTTGACTAACTTAATGTGTAAATACAGTATATATACATAAAATACTACTTGGTATTGATCTTAAACCTTTGTGCAAATCCTATTAGTTATAATTGTATAAAAGGCTGTGAAGGTTTGTGATGCAGAATGAAGGCTTAATAATGTAATTATTCTGTGGCGTGACTCATAAAGGAAACTTGCTCCTGCCCAGAAATGCAAAGCCCAAAGAGATTTTAATTATTACTTAGTCAATTACAGCAGACGTTCAATGTGCATTACTTGATATTCACAATTTCTAAGCAGGGCTATTCAGACTGCTTGGAAAACTCAATATGTATATCTTGATATTGACCCTATTGTTGTGCTCAAGTTCGGTTCTTTTTAAAAGAAAAACATCTCAACTTTCTAGAACGTCCCAGGCAATGACCAATTTGCTGTCTTTTTCTGATATCAAAAACCTAAAAGTCTGAAAGTTGTTGCCAGTTCTGCTAATACAGGAGGGGGCTCATCTTAAAATGAGATCTATGGCCATCAAATGCAAAAATGCTGGTGTAAAAAGATTGATGTTTACATAAAGAGTGGGTTACTTCCAGGCTAGCATTGGCAGCAGGCATGTGTTGGGCACCATTGGAGGGCGGTGGACAGGGGCAACGACCAAGGGACGGGGGAGAAGGCTGAACTAGGGAGCTTGGAGCAATGGCTCAATCTAAAGTGCAGTGCGCCGGGAGGATAAAATAATAATAAAATTATTATTTGCACCCCCAGGACGCCAGAGGTGGGGGCGCAGCCCATGCTCGATTGGCATTTAAGTTCCAGCCTTCTAAGTGTTTCATGATCTAAGCTACAAAGCAGAATTTGGTAGGATATCAATAAACTTAGAAGTGTGGTTTGAAATTCCTGGACAAACAGCAATTAGAGGTAGCACTGAAAAGACAGATAAGCAACAGATCCTGGGTTGGACACCAGTTAATCAAGACTTTACCTGAAAGATGCTTGTTGAACCACCCATCTTTTAATGCCATACAGCAAGATTGTAGTCTACAGTGTTGCAAAATTAATTCATTATTCAAGCAGTGGTTCCATATGGAGGCATAAAAAAAAAAATGATTATTGGTGCAGAAGGTCACCCTGCAAATATGATTAGGAAAAAAGTTTCCTAAAAGTTGAGTTAGTTAAAAATGAAACCTAAGTTATAAATCAATGACTTGTATTATTGAAGGACAATTGGATTTTGAAGTACTTACAACCAAATGCATTAACAAATTAAAATTGACTGAAAGGTTTAATTTCCTTCAGATACAAAATTTAAAACCAGGGAAGGAAGTCTATTGAGTCGGTCTACAGAATTGTGCCTCTTTTTGAAGTTTATTGAATAGGAAGCATAGGTCTTCGTTGGGAGTGGTGGTTTGAGGGGAAGCTAGAGCGAGAGATCTTTTGATTAATTAAGAGTCTGATGGGCAGTTATAAAACTTTGTCTGTCTGTCTTCTTCAGTTACTGTATCGATTTCAGATATTGGCTATCATCATGGTGATAGTCTTCCTGTTCTTAACTCTTCGGAACAGTTCTTCTGAGGATATGCCACACCAGTCTCTCAAGTTCTTCAGCCATGAAGTCCATCTACATCTATGGCCTCTCTTCCCATGGATCTTTCCTTGCAGAGTGAGTCAGAGTGTTCTATATTTTACGTTGTTCCTGATGATATAGACAAGGTATTGAAGCTTTCTTTGCTTAATGGTCTTAAAGAGTTCTTTTTCTTTATCCATTCAGCGCAATACTTCTACATTATTCACATGATCAACCCATGATATCCTTAGCAGCCGTCTGTGGATCCACATTTCAAAAGCTTTAATTCTCTTTTCAGATGCTTTAGTCAATATCCAAGCTTCATCTCCATAAAGCAACACTGGGAATACGTAACATTTCACTATTCTGATCTTTGTAGCGAGAGTTAAATCTCTACTGGATAACAAGTGTCGCATTTCTATGAAGGTGGATCTTGCTTTTTCTATTCGTACGGTAAAACACCGGATAACGATTGGATCGGATAACGCTAAAATCGCATAACATTAAGTAATCTGGGGAGGAGAATTGGATCGCATAACGTTAAGGTCCTATGGGATGTATCGGATAACAACCGCTAAAGCCTGTGCGGTTACAATGTATCTCTATGGAGCTTTAACGTTATCCTTATCCATCACTCTGTCCACACTACATTGTGTTTCCATTACCCTGGATGCCGATGCCGACGACAATAACGACGACAACAATAACAATTTTGAGCTGTCATCAATTCTGATTTATGCTGATTACATGGTTTTCTAGGTAGAGTATACACAGAACTGGATAACCAATCATTGATGATCTAGTTCTCATGCAAGCTGGAAGTTCAATGTGACCTAAACTCATTTTAAAAAAAAAATTGTAAGTACAGTAATACCTCGGATAACGCTAAGACTTGGTTCCACAAGTCTTGGTGTTATCCGATTTTTAGTGTTATCCGATGCATGTTAAAATCCTATGGGATGGATCGGATAACGTTAAAGCTCCATAGAGATACATTGTAACCGCACAGGCTTTAGCGGTTGTTATCCAATCCATCCCATAAGACCTTAACGTTATTCGATTCAATTCTCCTCCCCAGATTACTTAACGTTATGCGATTTTAGAGTTATCCGAGGTGAACGTTATCCGAGGTATTACTGTACCTCCTATTCTCTGTTTTGTTTGGTGATATTACTAGAAGCCACGCTGGTACCTCTATAATCATACAAACCTTTTGCATCAAAGTGTGAACTTTCCAAGCACAGTTAATTTTCCTATGGCTCTGTTGTGTAAAAGAAACAATTATGTGCAATTTTCAGCAGGTGCAATTTATGATATGCATAATGAAATGTAGAAAAAAAATCATAGGACTAAAGCAACCAAATACCACATTTATCACAGTTGCAGAACTTACTATGGGATGTTATAATTGTAAATCATCAACCAACGCAGACTTAACCTACTGCTTTCCCTTCATCGCAGTCAAATTCTGTTTATCTACTGTAATTACATTATTCTAATTACATTAGTTCTTCTAAAATGGGCTGTACCGATCTGAGTACCTGACTTCTGTACAAGTATTTTATGAATAGAGCTTATTTTGGAGAATAATTGAATGCAGCCCAGGCTGTGCCATCAGATATATGACTGTAATTAGAGTGACTGTTTGATTAGGAAATCTGTCCACACATTAATAAAAAAAAAAGTGTATTGTAATTCAATTAGCTCAGAGAATTTCTCTGTGCCTTTTGGATTGAAATTCGCTCCATTTTCTCTTTAACTTTAAACCTTAAATTAAACTGGCAAACTTTGTGTCCCAGTTAAAGTGGTCAAGATCTTGCCACGGTAATCCGTAGCATACAGGTTTTGTACTTCCCAATTAAAAATTCACTTTCAGCCTACATAGTCCCATACATTTAATGATGTAGCCGATACTGATACATCTTCTCAATCCAAAGGCTATCTAAGCAAATCAAGGATTTCCTTTAGAAAAATGCACACTTCACATGGTGAAAAAGGGGTGGTGTGTCTCAGTGGTTAAGAACCTCGCCTTGTTAGCTGGAAGGCTGGCAAATTGGCAGCTCGAGACCCGGGAAATGCGTTGACGGATTGAGCACATGTCACTGTCCCAGCTCTTGGGGACATGAAATGAGAATTATTTGGGGGGTCCCTGGGTGGAGTTTCTCCCACAAAAATCCTTTCAACCCAGGATAGTTTCTGACACAAAATTATTATTAATAATATTATTATTACATGGGAAAACAGACTGTAATAAAGCAGAAAAGATCCCTGACCTTCCAGGACTCACACCAGCACTCTGTGAAATCAGACTTGGTCCTCTTAAGATCAATATAACCGATTCAGGAGAGTTTTAATTTGTGATAAATTCTGGCAGTTCTTTGTGGATTTAATAAAGAAGCATTGAGGAATGTAAGGTCAGAAGAATTATCCTTGAAGGTTCCTCAGCTAAATAAACTATTAGCTCTACTTCATAGGCTCAGTAATAACATTATTAACCTTAAATAGTAATTTTAATATTCTTTACATACCCTCATTTTAACTTCTGTCTCTTTATATATTTTAAGTATCCTCCTTTTAAATTCTGTTCATTTTACTGTACTATGCTGGTCTTGGACTGTAATAAAGATTGATTGATTAGAATTGAGGAAAATGTTGGAAGCTTTACACGGAAAAGTGGGATATCAAAAGAAAGAATAATAATAGTTAGCAGTAGAAATCACTCACTAATTGCCTTTTATGTAAACCCTTCCTTGAATGGGACGGAGCTAAATTAGGATGGGCATGGAAGGAAATGTCTGGCGTACATTGTAACCGCATTAGCGGTTTTTATTATTATTATTATTATTATTATTATTATTATTATTATTATTATTATTATTATTATTATTATTATTATTATTATTATTATTATTATTATTATTATTATTATTATTATTATTATTAAATTCAAATTTATATGCCGCTCTCCTTGCCGAAGCAACCCAGAGCGGCTAACAATGTTACAATAGAAAACATAATATACATATAATATAACAAGTATAATACAATCAATGTGGTCGACAAGGTTGTTATCCGATCCATCCCATAGGACCTTAACGTTATTCGATCCAATTCTCCTCCCCAGATTACTTAACGTTATGCGATTTTAGCGTTATCCAAGGTCAACGTTGTCCGAGGTATTACTGTATATTGATTGTATTGACTGTATTGTGTTATGATGATATATTTATGTTTCATATTGTAATATTGTTGTTTCACATAATGTTATATTTGTGTGTTTTCTGTGAGCCGCCCCGAGTCGGTTTTTACTGAGTAGGGCGGCGTACAAATCAAATCAAATCAAATAAATAAATAAATACTTCCACTTCCAGGAGTGACGAGGGCAGTGTGGGCCAGATTAATTGGTGTTGGGGGCCTGATTCAGCCCACATGCCATAGTTTGGGCACCCCTGGCTTAAAGAGACAAAATGGCAGCCTAAAATCTTTCTCATCCTTTTGCAAATCATACCTGTTGCAAAACAGATTTCAAGGCATGTTTTTTCTCCTGCTTCCAGTGGGAAGAACCACGTGATCGGCCCGCTGAACCACACGACCAGCCCGTGGCCCAAAATGTTTGGGCACCTCTGCATGTACAAATCCAGGTTTCTCTCGTTACCTTTCCTCGATCTCCCTGGTACTATGAAGCAGCTGGGCAATTTGCATCATTTTCTGAACGGTAGCCAGCTTTGAGCTTTCTTTAAAAATAAATAAATAAATAGAGTACTTAAAGGTAATATTGGGTAGGTTTGAATATAGAAAACTACCGATGGCTTCTTCACTACAGAGAGAATGATGTGTGTTAAGTTTCTGTTCACCATTACCTATGCTAGGTTGTTGTTTCAAGTCATTCCTCTTTTCCCCTTCCCCACCTTGCAATGATGGTGGGATCCAGGCTCAGCATTGGACTCCCTCCTGATCCATCATGTAATTAAAGTATCTTACTGGCAAATTAGGAAGCTAGCCAGGTTGAGGCATATGTTACACTTAGCCATTTTACTGGGAGAGAAATTAATTCAGTGCAGATTTTTTGTGTATCTCAATGTAATTACTGACGTTCTTTTCTTCTTCTTCTTTCCCACTGTATGCCTTAAAGTAACTGCAGCCGAACATTTCGTGGCGCATGGAGAATTTTAAACAGTTTTGCGTGCACACATATCATTTTCCCAGATGTCTGATTCATTCCCCTTGCTTCCCCCTGCTTCACTAAGTGTGCAGATGTTCTTTCTCTTCCGGCTGCGCATAGGTTCGCTGCATTTCACTGCCTCTAGGCTGCTTTAATATACTGTGATTTCCCTTGAATGAGCCAAATCCCTCTGGCTGTGGGTTTTGTCCTCGTCTCTAAATGTTTTCCAAAATAACTTTTTAAAAACTTTATTTTTTGTAATTTTACAATAGAAAAGAATAAAATGTGAGAAAATAGAAATGAATAGAAAATGAGATACACATATTATAATACTGTATACACAATCTTATAACATTTATTATTATTATTATTATTATTATTATTATTATTATTATTATTATTATTATTATTATTATTATTATTATTATTATTATTATTATTATTATTATTATTAATTACATTTGCTACCCCGCCCCAATCGGGTGAACCCGACTCTGAGCAGCTTACATCAAGGTTAAAACATAGAACAATCTACATCAATGCCATTTAAAATTAAAACTTAATGTCAACTCTTAAAAAACCATAAAAAGGTTGTTATAACATAATTATAACAACCTTTTCATGTATACCGTATACACTCGAGTATAAGTTGGGTTTATCAGCCCCCCAAATGAGGTCCAAAAATGGGATTCGGCTTATACTCGGGTCAACATAAACACTCAAAAACATACCTATACAGATGTTTACATTGATTATTTTACCGTATTTTCCTGTATTTTAATTATTGAAACTCACTAGCAGCTGCTGCATTTTCCTCCCTGAACTTACACTTGGGTCAATCTACTTTCTTAGTTTTAGAGGCCCAAATTAGGTACCTTGACTTATATTCAGGATGAATATGGGGTATTCCTGTTATAGACCAGTAGGTTATGATGTCCAAATAATTCACCATGTGCAAATTCCATAATTTTTCATTATTTCTTCCAAAAACCTCATTGAGTCAAGTGCTGGTTTTTTGCTCCCATTATCCTTTAATGTTTATTCTAAAAAAGGCTTCCAAATGTCCCATAATTAATTCTCTTTCAATATCCCCCCTTTTAAAGCCTCCTTTCCTTCTCTTCCTTTCCAAATGAAGGAACCGATACATCTATTCTTATATACCAAGATGGCTTTGATGTGCCCCTTCTAATCACTGTTACGGAGCAAACAGTTTGTATAAAAGTACACAGGTAGAGGTAAAGGTCACCCTTGCTCAAAAGCCAGTTGTATATGACTCTAGGGCTCAGTGCTCATCTCTGTTTATAGCCAAAGAGCCAGCGCTGTCTGCGTCTGCCAACGTTTCTGTGACCATGTGGTAGGCATGCCTCAACACAGGATGGTGTTTACCTTCCCACCAAAGTGGTACCTATTTAGCTACTTGAAATTTCTTGCTTTTAAGCTGCAAGGTTGGCAGGTGCTCACTCAGTCAGGCAGTACCCGGGTATCAAACTTCTGACCTTCCTGTCATTGAGTTCAGCATCTTAACAACTTTGAGCCGTACACTACACTATATGGATCCGTGTGGAATCTAAAATGTTCCCAAGAGTGCTTCTGGAAGAGTATTTGAATACATGACATCTGAGCAAGGGAAACATGATGTGCTGTTCAGAAATGTGGATGGACAGGTTCAAGGGCTTCAGATTCTCCCCTTCCTATTCTTTAAAACCTATTCAAATATAAATTTGCACTAATAACAATAATAATAAAAAACAGACTTCTTTAGAGAGAAACTGGCTGCCCTTCTAATAGTAGAACATCATGTGAAAAAAAGATCATTTGGCCACCATGCTAATGAGCTGGTACATCTGCCTTTTTTTTACCACCAGTCCAAAACATGTAGTATGTTTCTCCTTGTTTGGGTCAAAAGCCAAAGATTAGCCCGAATGTAGCAATTTTCCTATCCAAATGTTGGTAAAGATAAAGGTCTTCCTTGCTCAAAAGCCAGTTGTGTCCAATTCTACGGTCCAAGTACATAAAGCCAAGGTTAAGGCTGAAAAAAAGTCCACTTTCCAAGGCTTAACAGTCCATGAGATAAGCCAGTAATTATTCATCGTGTCTCAAATATGCACAGACTCTTTCCAGAATCAGTGACAACAACCCACATATAGCAGAACAGCAGGATAATGTGCTTTCTTCTATGTGTTAAGAAGACCCAAACTGTGACTTACATCTATAGGGTGTAGAAATTATTCCATATTTTAGTTTAGACTAACTCAGCATGGCTGATTTATTGATAGACTGGGTTTTGATTTAATAGCTAAGGTTTTGTCAAAGGTGCCTATGATCCTGTGTTTCAACTTTAGGCATATCTTTTATTTTATTTTACTGGTGTTAATTTTTTAAAAATAAGGTAATTGAATGGGTTCTGAGTCAACGCAATAACTTCCAGATGCTCCTTTGCAGCTGTTATAAGCCTATGAGTTAAATACATATTTGGTACCCAGACTCCTTTTAATATTTAGCAGACTGCAACTGTCTCTTTCTTCTCAGTGGCTCCAGACTGCCAGGTAAACATGTGTTTTTGGAAGGCATGCATACTAATTTTGAAAACTTATATCCGTTGCCGAGCCAAGTATAAACGACTCTGGCCCGTTGTGTAAACGTCTCCCTCTGCATACGGCTCATTAATTTGATGGACCGCATCAATTCCTTTATGGCTATCACCGCCACTGTTTATTGTAATTTGGCCACCACATCTGTGCAGGAAAGCTCTGCGCCTAATAAACACTGCTGGCTTAAAAACAAAAGGAAATGAAGCAAAAGACCCAACGGGCTTTCTGCATCAATATGTTATGGAAATCAGCAAAGGTGAGTACAAAGAAGTGGTTCTTTTAGTGCAGGGATTCTCAATCTGAGACCCGTAGGCCTGCAGCACCATTTCATGTGCCACCACCACCACCTCCGCCACACCATGAAGTGCCATGTGGTGGAGGACGGGCAAAATGGCCATCCGGCCCCCGAAGCTGTCTGAGGGAGCATAACTCAGCCCCTGGCTTTAAAAGGTCAAGAACTCCTGTTTTAGTGCTACCAACTGTTTGCCTCTTTTTCAAGTTTCCTAACCTCAAGAACACGATTCTACATTAATATTCTATTTTTCCTGGTTCTGCATAGTTGCTGTGGAACCACGATGAATGGCAAAATAGTCATCAGAATTCTTTTTCTTTTATTTCCTGGGGAAACAGCACAAAAGCACTGTGGTGGTTTAGTGGTAAAGATGCTGAGCTTGAAGACTGGAAGGCCGGGGTTTGATACCCAATTGCTACACGACACATGGGGACATGAAATGAGCCTCATTCATGCGTCCCTTGAGTGGAGTTTCTCCAGCAAAAATCCTTTCAACCCAGAATAATTTCTGACATGAAATTTATTTATTACCAGAGAATCTGTGGCTGCAGCAGAATGAGGTATGGTGGAATGGACTGTAAACATGCTAGATTATGCAGCTGTGATGACAAACCTTGGCACTCCAGGTGTTCTTGGACTTCAATTTCCAGAAGGGCAAGTCAGCACTTCTGCTGATCAGGGCTTCTGGGAATTGAAGTTCAAGAACAGCTAGAGTGCCAAGGTTCGCCATCGCTGTTTTATAGGATCAGTATAAAGATTCATTTAAGAAGAATCATGACACCTGTTTCACTACCTGGAATTTCTTGCTTCAAAGTGCTAGGTTGGAAGGAGTTGGGACAGATGGCAGGCACTCACTCCATCGTGCAGCACTCAGGACTCAAACTGCTGACCTTCCAGTCATCAATGTCAGTGATAAATGGCCACTGAGTGATCAGAATGCTAAGTAAACTAGTCTAGTCTAGAGATAATCCACCCTTTCTGATCATACCCCCGATACTGTTTTAATTTTCATGAATTTTTTAAAAAAATTAAATATTGCTATGTTTTTAATCTATGCTGTAAGCCGCCCAGAGTCGGGCTTGCCTGATTGGGGCGGGATAGCAAATACGAATAGTAAAGTAAAGTAAAGTAAACTATATATGCCAGGAGTTCCCAAACTAAGGAATGTGAGCCGGATCCAGCCCTCGGCACCATTTCATGTGCCCCCCCCCATCTCTCCAAGGGCATTTGAGAGACAAAATGACCACCCCTTTGAAGCTGTTGGGACAAAATCATGCAGCATTGGCAAAATGGCCATCTGGCCCTTGAAGCTGACTGAAAGAGCGTGACCTGGCTTGAAAAGTTTGGGAACCCCCGATCTAAGCCTTCACTATGATCCAACATGACTTTTGTTGTCATTACAGGCAGCCAATCGCGGAGTATGGTTTCTCCCTCATTGTAAAGTCAAGACGAATGTGACTGCCTAATGACTTCCTCGCACACGTGCACACAAAGCCAGGACATGCGAAAATGTACGGTATTATCCGCCAGCTCTTTCTCTCTCCGCGTTCATCTAAAATCGAACCACTTCCTTCTCATTGTGTTGGGGAACTCAAAAAGTACAGTTACAAAGTTGACCTTCGGCTACCAACTCTACAACTCTGCCAGGTCTTCCTTTCCAACATTTTCTCCCCCACTCCCAAGGTAGACACTTCACAGACTTTCTCTTTCAAGTTGCTCAGACTGACCCAGGCATTCATAAAAGCAGACAACGGACCAGAAGGTTTCATCTCCTCTAGCAACTGAAAAGGTGAAACAGGGCAAGGCTTCAACAGGGACTAGACCTTGAAGGAATAGTTCTGAAAAAGTTCTTCAAACTCTCTGAACATAGACTTTTTTTTTAAAAAAAAGCATGACATTCTTCATTATATGAAAATAAATTCTTGTGTCTTTAAGGAGAGATGAAAAAGGCCTTTCTGCATTAGCCTTTGATGGCCAGAACATTATCTTTTTTCTTTATTACAATCTGTTTGATCTAGAATAATTTCAAACATGTTTTAAAAGAGGTTTTACAAGGAAACCTTTCTGGGCTCGATAATAGATTTTTTTACTGGAATATATTAAGCACGCTGCCCATCAGCAAGGGACGCATCGATACTGCTTGCTTTGAAGCAAACCAACAGGGATGCGAAGAACAAAGTCTTTTCTTTAGGAAAAAAAATTTTTTTTACCATCTTTTCATCATTTTCACCTAGACCTGGTTTTAATGGGTTTGTTTGCAAACTTTCCCTTAAAATATTAAACCTAACTCCATCATTCTTGACACAAACACACCCAAACTTTCCAGGAAATTCAGAACAGTGTTTCAATGTTCTTAGTACAGAACGTAGCTGAAGGAGGAAGAAGGGCAGATGTTCAATTATTTGTGTATTGTATTAAAATATGGGGGATCTAGTGCACACAAGATGTGTGTACAAAATGTGTGTACAGTCGAACTTTGCTTAACAAATGGCTCAGTTAAAACAAACATCGCATAACAAAAGGAAATCCCATAGAAAATAGTGGCTCGCTTAACAAATTTCCCCCAGAACGGATTAATTGGTTTTCAATGCATTCCTATGGGAAACTGTGTTTCAGTTCACAGATTTTGGTTTTCAATGCATTCCTATGGGAAACTACATTCAATGCATTCCTATGGGAAATTCACTTTACATTTTTTTTTGTAGTACAAAAGGTCCCGGAGAACGAATTCAATTTGTTATTATATTATTATTATTATTATTCAAATTTATACCCCGCCTCGCTCAGGCGAACCTGACTCTAGGCGGCTTCCATACTAAACAAAACAATATAATACAATATAACAATATCCCACCAACCAACCCCCCATTAAGTCCTCTATTGCTGCCCAAGACCCCCAAGTTCTCTCCCTTCGAGGCCGGATGGCTGAGGTCCCACTGTTAACGGAGGTCCCACTGTACAAGGAATTACGCCAAAGATCCGGGCTGTGTGATGTGGCCAAATTGGCAAAAAAGATGGGCAGGCTATATTACCCACCTAAAGGATAATAGATGGACCTATCAGCTAACAGACTGGATACCAAAGGAACACAAAATACTATTAGGCAGACCCTGAAAATGATGGGATGAGCCGGTGGCAAAGCTGTCTGCCCAGAGATGGAAACAGAAGGCAAAAGGCAGAACATTTTGGAGTTAGGTTGATTTGCGCTTACCGGAAATAGATAAGACATGAGAAATCAATATTGGATCATTGCAAAAACGTATAGGCCAGTGGTGATGAACCTATGGCATGTGTGCCAGAGGTGGCACTCAGAGCCCTCTATGTCGGCACCCATGCAGTCATCCCAGCACAGAGTTCGTCCTGCCTCTCTGCCCAGCAGACCAATGGGAGCGCTTCCTCCCTCCCCCCAGCATAATTTGTCCCGCCCCTCTGCCCAGCAACCCAATGGGAGTGCTTCCTCCCTCCCCCCAGCACAGAGTTTGCCCCACCCCTCTGCCCAACATCCCAATGGGATTGTTTTCTTCCTCCCCTGTTTCTGTGTTAGCATTCTGAGATACATAAGTGGGTTTTGGGTTGCAGTTTGGGTACTTGGTCTCTAAAAGGTTCGCCATCACTGTTACAGGCTATTTTGAAAGACACCTGGTTGAAACTTGGATCGCAACCTTCAAGTGCAATTAGTTAATTTAATATAATACCAATCCAATCCACACTCAGTATCTCTCAAAATATCCTGAACACAAGTTTCCAACATAAGACAATGTGCAAGAAGTAAAACAGGGACATCGGTATCAATCTTTTCCTCTTTCTGATCCCCTTTCTTAAATAAGTTTTTCCCCTGCAAGTAAAATAATTATTTGGCTTTTCCCTCCATCTACCAATGTTGAACCTTCACATCCCTTTGAGTGCTTGACACGAGCTAGCAGGAAATGTAACCGTTCTGGGGATTAATCACAAGCCTTGCTGTTCCCGTTCCCAATCTGTGAATTAAAAAAACCATTTCCTCCCTGGCCTAAGAAGTCATGTTTTAAGGCCACCTTTTGATATATATATAAAAGTGATGCTAATCCTGATGAAGGCCATCCACTGTGACCAGTCAGGCCCTGTTACTTCTTAGAAAAGATAATGAGAATGGGAACATATTTCATCTTGAGGGTCTTTTTTCCCTTCCTGGAGAGAAGGTTGTTATATTAGAAACCTTTCTGATCCCAGATATTTTTGGAAATTCAACACCGAATAATTCTTCCCCATACCATCCCTTTTCTTGCTCCTTCAAACTTTTTTTTTTAATCAGTTTGAAATACTGCACAATTAGAGCTAATTTATCTGATTAGTGCAGTATTTGGTAACATTGCAGTGGGGCTTAATGATAGATTGTTATCAGTAGTTAATGACCAGTCTCTTATCTAATTGTCTCAAGGCTAAGAGGAGGGTGATGCCTGGAGCCATGGGAGGTGGGGTGGAGAAAAAGATGCAAATAAGTCTAATTGAAACAACCAAAGTCAATAGCAGCTGCAGCAATTAAACCAGAGTAAATAACATTTTGATATGGAAACATAATCACAAGAATAAATCTAAATTCCAATTATAAATGTTTGAGCTGAGCAAATTGGAAATGTATTGGATGGTTGCAATTGGGCATGTAAATCATAATGAAGAATTAACAACCGGGGGGGGGGTGTAGAAAAAGAATTTGGGACAGGGTCAGAATCAAATTCTGTTCCAGACCAGGAATGAGATGCTCAATGGGTAGCTTTTCCTGAGCGACCCTCCCTCTATTCCTAGTCAAATTTCTAATGTTTAATTCATACCTGTGGAAGAATGATGGACATGGGGAGATTTTAGGCCAGTCGGCCATTTTGCCCTGCCTGGACTATGTGAGAGGCCATTTTGTCCCAACAGCTTCAAAAGGGGTGGCCATTTTGTTTCTTGAATGCCCATGGATGGGTTGGATTAGGTACTTTAAAACTTGCTACTTTTGTCCAATGACGTCTTTGATTTCCCTATAACTCCTTCCATCCTATGAAATCCAAGACTTCCGTTGGCCAAGAAATGGGAGTTTTTAATTAGCAGACATTACATCCTATCCATGACATCAAGATTTTGGCAACTATCTCCTTTTTCTGTAGAGGTCAGTCCCCATAGAGGTCTGAAAGTAACCTCTTCTTAATATCATTCATTGTCTCCTAATACTCCCAGAATTTTCTTAGTCTTCTTCCTTCCTTAGTAATCAATCAAGTGTGTCCATCTCTTCATTATTTGCACATCCTTCGCTATTTGCACAGCTTCCCCACAGTTCTGTGATTGAAAAGGCTCCTGCTGTTTCTTCTCCCACAAACTTAAAGTTCACGATTCTCAAAGTTGATTTACATTTGGGCCATAATGAATTAAATGTAATCTTTAATTATTTTAAAAATACTCTGTAATGTGCTCTCAGCGGCTTTTTCGGGAAATTGAACTAAAATTAATCACAGCAGTTAAGTACGTAGGATTGCTAGGGGTTTGTGATACTAATAAATGTTCTTATATTGAGATAGAAAAACGCTACCTACATACGTAGACATCTCTGTGAGATGAAGAGAGCCCAGTAGACCAAATTCCAACTGGTCTAAAGGAATGATGGTACACTCAGGGCTAGAGAGCTGGAGAGATTTCTGGATCACTTGATTCATCTGCAATGAAAGTTATTGAAGACATCTTGTGGACAAGATTTGTATTATCAAATCAGTGGCAGTGACATCACCATCCTCATACAATCATGATTTACGCAAGAGGATTTTGGCCATAAACACTACTAAACCTCTATTCATCCACATAGGCCAGTGGTGACAAACCTTGTGAAATTGCGAATACCAGGTATTGTGAATACCAGGCTCTGCTTGTATAATTGTAATTGTGATATTGTAACTGTGATATTTTGTAACTGTGATATTGCTTCTTTGTTATCCGCCCAGAGTCGCATTGCGAGCGGGACGGCATACAAGTTGAATAATCGAATAGAATTGAATTAAATACTGGTACAGTAATATCTCGGATAACGTTTACCTCGGATAACGCTAAAATCGCATAACGTTAAGTAATCTGGGAAGGAGAATTGGATCAAATAACGTTAAGGTCCTATGGGATGGATCGGATAACAACCACTAACGCCTGTGCGGTTACAATGTATCTCTATGGAGCTTTAACGTTATCCGATCCATCCCATAGGATTTTAACATGCATCGGCTAACACTAAAAATCGGATAACACCAAGACTTTTGGAACCCAGTCTTAGCGTTATCCGAGGTATTACTGTATAGCCTAAGTCGCTTGTGGCCAACCTTGGCACTCCAGCTGTTCTTGGACTTCATTTACCAGAAACCCAATTTGGTATACCTGCTTATCAGGGCTTCTGGGAAGTAAAGTCCATGAACAGCTGGAGTGCCAAGGTTGGCCAAAAGGGACTTTCGCTACACCAGAGATGGTGAACCTTAGCACTCCAGGTGTTCCTGAACTTCAATTCCCAGAAACCCTGATCAGCAGGAGTGCTGACTTGGGCTTCTGGAAATTGAAGTCCAAGAACACCTGGAGTGCCAAGGTTCACCATCACTGGGCTACACCGTTCTGTCAATGTGTAGGCTTTAAGCAATTATTCAGATAAATTAAAGGCCCACAACCCTATGAAAGTGCCCATTCCAAAGTATTTTGGAGACATATCAGAGTCCTTGCTAAAGGAATCCACCTATAAGGAGGAGTTTTAATTCACATAAAAGAGCACTTTCATAGGGGTACAAAGAAAGAGCCTACTCAAAGATTATGGTATTTTTGAACCATAATTGGACATACCCTGGTAACGGCCACCTTGTGTTGCTGGCTAATCTTTCTCCCAACAGTTCTGGCAGAAGGAACTGCAGAATGAACTCACCAAAAGCTGCCTTCATTTTGGCAGTTTCACATCTGGCCTAGACATGGAGGAGGAGAAAAAGGAGAAGAAGAAGAAGAAGAAGAAGAAGACGATGACACATTTTCATCAAGTGGAATTAATGTATGGAGTAATGGCTTCATAAAGAGTAGATAGTCTCACCTAGGGAAGGGCCTTCTTCCCTTCCAATACTGTCAATACTGTGAACACCACGGTTAACTATTAGCAGGTCAGCTGTGAGCCACATTTCTTCTTGTGTTTCTATTTAAACTTTCTTTTGAACAGAATCTGACTTTGGTTTTGTTTCACATAGTTTATCTAACACGTTAGTGAAGCTCCGATTGACTTGCGTTTTGTCTTCTGACAGCTACTACAATACACACACACACACACACACACAATTTTTGATGTTAATGCCCTGGTCTTTGTCATTCTTATTGGACAATGTCTGAATTTCACAACTGAGTTCTCAAAAAAATCCCAATTATTTTTTCCATATATTAGGAAATAGTTTAGATTAAAAAAAATTAAATATCCACTTTGCTTCACAGGTACAATGAAGCAAAGCAAAGCCGGGGTGGCTGCTGCTTTGTTTCGTTGACACTAGTCAATGGATGGGTTGTTTGTCTCTTTACTAACAATCAGTCAGACATTCTGTCTTTGTTGTGTTCTTATAGAAGTCTTAACCAAGCCATTTGTCATACTCTTTGCAGGAGACAATAAATCCTGCAGTGTAAACATCAATGTGTCTTCTCGTGTTGACACAGATAAGATTAATAAGGACAAGGAATTAGCAAGCTTTAACTCAATTTATTAAGTATTTATCCCACCACATGCTACGTATGTGCTTCTGTACATGCTGAGGAAGAAAGGAAGCAACAGACAAATGAAGGAAGATTGAAAAAATGAATTTCGGCTTTTAATTAATGCACAGCTCATTCACCCAATTAAACATCATAAGATATATCTATTTAAACCAAAAGTGGGAGTGGAAAATTGGAATTTTTGGGTGGTCTCAGTGGCCACGTAGGTTTATATGGGCAAAAATTGGACCAGTTGCCATTGCTGAAATTTGTCCATCTCTGTTGTTAGATAACATATGAATATTTATCCTTGATGGATTGTATATTAATTCCTGGCACGGATAAGGGTGGGGGGAGAATTATTTTTTTTAAAAAAAATTGGCATTTCAGCTACTTTTTGTTTGTTAAAGCGTTCTTTAAATATTTATACGTTGGTTTTAATCTTTTTAGCAGTTTTAACAACTGACGAAGGAATTGCCAGATTTGTAGCATATGAGCCAAGTAATTTGGCTTGTTATAAGATGAACTATTAACAGTTTTTTTCTTCTGATGGTTAATGTTGTTCAATCTCCTTTGAGGTTTCCGTTTCCAAGAGAAAGGCAATTCATTCTGTCTCCATCATACTTGCTATGGCTGTGTTTGAATAGGTTACACAACATTTGCCTTTTCCATTTGTATTTCATAGTGTACTGTTCCTGCTGCCAAGTTTTCTGTCATTGCTGTAATGATATGAATGTTTAGCACCAGCTTTCATTTTATGCCATCTGAAACACTTCTAAAAGCAGTCTTAAGCATCTGCCATGTGCGACACATGAAAGAGCCAAAATTCGTACAAGACAGCCTTTTGCATATACTAGAAGTAGCTACCAAATGGTAGAAGGAAGAAAAGCAAAAGGTTGTATTTAGTACTTAAGAGAGAATCTCTACCTGTTGTTTCAGAAAAGACAAAAAAAAATGTGTCAATAGTTTAGTTCCATGGTGGACATCCCATTTCCAACTGGAATCAAAAGGCAATAATATCCTAATTAGGGATTTACTGAATACTTGCAAAACTTCATCAGCCGTTTTCCCAGTCCTTCATGGCAAGACTCTATAATCCAGTGATGGCCAACCTTGGCACTCCAGCTGATCTTGGACTTCAATTCCCAGGAGCCCAGGCCAGCGCTCCTGCTGATCAGGGCTTCTGGGAATTGAAGTTGAAAAACATCTGGAGTGCCAAGGTTCACCATCACTTATCTATACTTTATCAGCAAGACATTGTACCGTCTTGTGATAAAGAAATATTGGTCTTATTTGCCCTCTATGATTCTGCAAGTTTGTGGAGGAAACTGACGAATTATATGTAGTTTTTTACCTTTCCATTGAATCCCATTGCCTTTAATGTGAACTATGGCAGCAATCGGCAAACCAGCAAATGGTCCGGACTCTTGTGTCTCTCCACAGTCACACCGTGTGTTGTTGTCCACCAGCAGTCCCTACTTGAGCATGTTGGTCTTGCATTTAGGGACTCCGACCCTCAGCCTATTCAGGGTCCTTCAAGTGACGAAGGGGAGGTTGAGATTTTCAACTTTATCCACCTTTAATGATGTTCCTTCTCCACCTTCCTCCATCTTCTAATTGGTTTTTGCTCTTGTGTACCCTCAAGGATGTTTGTTCTTGCCATAAAGCTCTTCCTGGATCTGAGCTGGTGGACTTGAAGCTCATCTCCATTCAGAAGACGTTGAAGGTCCTTCCCTTGCTTAGTTTCTCAGCATCTGCTGCTACTTCTCTCTTGATCTTCGGTGAAGCAATACCAACAAGAGGGTATGTTTTCTCAACTGGTGTAGGTTTAAAGCATCCTGTCACTATCCGCATGGCTTCATGTCTATAAGTATCGTTCATGGGGGCTGCCTATGAGTCTGGTCAATTTGAAAGCAAAGAGAGGCAAACTCGGCGACATGAGGTTTGTGAAACATGAATGCCAAAAGGAAGTGTCAGGAGAGGTTTTCAGCTTCACAGCTAGCTACGAACACAATCTGTCCGTTCAGCTTTCTCTTCCCCTGCCAGTAAAGTCATCAATTCACACTGAAACAGTTGCTCTGTAACAATGGCAGGCGAGAACTAACACATATATAAACGAGTCCCATTTTCCTTTTGACTGACAGGTGGGAGGAAGCCACAATCATATAGAAGAACACACAAAATAAATTGTGTCGAAATAGTTGCTCCTAAAGAATAAGCTCCCTTTCCTTATTATCCACTTTTACTGCATCTTCATCGACTGCAACTTGTATCCGAGGATGCATTTTTTCCCCCTGAAGCAGGAAAAATGACACAGGTGTGAATTTGTTTCAGGTGGATCCCAGCTTGCCATGAAGTGACCCACACGCTATGATCACAGAGCCATCTCCTGCGGCACATATGAAATGAGACGTGCAGGATTTGACACCAGGACTGCAATGGACTGCCACCGCCTTGAGGATATTATCAAGGTGTGGCTTCACAACCAGTCCATCTGACATGGCCTCTTCTGCCTCTGTGACCATTAGGAATCAGAGTTCCTCCTCTGTTCATTTTGCCATTGGGACCAATAGGATGGTTTCCAGTGGCATTTCCTCCATCACCCCACCTAAATGGGCTCATCAGGCCCATAGCCGTTGGGTCCTTTAGGGAGTCAGGTTAGTTAACCGCCGCCTGACACTCAGCGTTGAGTGGTCTACTCACTGCATACAACTTAGCAATGTCTTTCTTGTCTTTTACATTTTTCTCTTTTGCTTTTTTAAGGAGGGATTTTTGCTTAAGTACTAATTCGGAGTAGCATGTTTCAGAAGCGTAGCATGCCTTGGCGGGGCCCCGTATAAAAATTTGTTTGGGGGCCCTTAGGAAGGGTAAAGATTTCTCATAAAAGAAAAAAAAATGCATAAAATTAAAAGAAATATTTATTCATCATAATTATCTATCTGTCACTTTTTCCAAAAATTTTACAAACAATTCAAATTAAATATACACACTCCTTGCCTTTTGCTTACGCACGTTGGGGGCCCCCATGGCCCAGGGGCCCCGTATAATTGATACGGCAGATACAGCGGTAGCTATGCCCCTGGCATGTTTTAAAAACATACATCTCCAGATTTAAGACCCTAAGAGTTAAAAAGTCACATTCCATTTAGAAGAACAGAACCATGCATCCTAAGCACGTACTGCCAGAAACTTTCAAATTGTCAGAACCTCAAAACAGGATTCTGGCAGACTCCCTTGAACATCGTCCAGGTAGGGTTCGGATTTGTTTTGTTTTACTGAAAGCCTAAAGCGCAGAAGTCTGGAATATTCAGGAAGAGAGTTCCTCCATCAAGGTTGTGGCCTTGGCATCGGTTTTACTTGTATAAAATATGCACGAAAATAATTGTTAAGTACCCAAGGAGAATGAGGTGATAATTAAGAAATTGGCAACTCGGCATGAACGCCGAGCCAGCAGAAGCACACTGTTTAGAGGAAAAAATTACGGTAGCCCATATGTTCAGGGATGTTGAAGTTGTTTATTTCTGAGGGCAGGGAGGGAAGAGAATCAGGGCTACGCTTGAGTGGAAAAGACTTTTAAATCTGTTGAATAAGGAAGGAAGCAAATAAACAAAGATTGCTTCATGGTAAACTTACAAAATCTTCTGCACAGACGAAGTCATGTCAGCCTGTTTCAACATGAATAATAGCATGTACAATGACATGCATAATCTAAAACGTATACAGGGAGGCATATGCATATGTACACATGTTATTCACATGCATTTGCATGTCTCCCATGTTCTTTCATCATATAATACAAATGGAGATGTCTATCAAGAGCAGGGGTGGCCAAACTTTGGTCCGTGGGCCAGATCTGGCTCCAACACCAATTCATCCGTCTCACACAGGCACATTTTACTTCCGCTTCCAGGAGTGACAAGGGTGGCATGGGCCAGATGAAGTGGTGTCAGAAGCCAGATCCAGCCCATGAGCCATATTTTGGGCATCCCTGGTTTAAGCAGAGAAAACGGCAGCCTAAAATCTATCTCATCCTGTTGCAAGACAGATTGCAAGGAATGTTTTCTTTCCACTTCTGGTGGGAGGATCCACGTGACTGGCCCACTGAACCACATGACTGGCCCACCGAACCATGCGACCGGCCCAAGGCCGGAAAGGTTTGAACACCTCTGATCAAGAGATACAGAATATATATACAGTAATACCTTGGTTAACGTTTACCTTGGATAACGCTAAAATCGCATAACGTTGAGCAATCTGGGGTGGAGAATTGGATCGACTAACGTTAAGGTCCTATGGGATGGATCGGATAACAACCGCTAAAGCCTGTGCGATTACAATGTATCTCTATGGAGCTTTAATGTTATCCAATCCATCCCATAGGATTTTAACATGGATCGGATAACACTAAAAATCGGATAACACCAAGACTTGTGGAACCAAGTCTTAGCGTTATCCGAGGTATTACTGTAATATGAAACCAGAAGAGGTTGGGCTTTATCTATGGAAAGCCAAAACAACACGAGTTGCTGAATGGATAAATGCCTAAGAGTGTCTCCAACCAGCATAAGATTCTGGATACACTATTTGCAAATCACTTAATAAACTAGGAAGAAGAAAGAATAAACAAGTAAAATGAAGCTACTTGGACATCTAACATTTTTTTTTCTGAATGTAGAGAAATTCAATCAATGCAGCATTGATGTGCATGAAATTTATACCCCACTACATGTACAAAATAAGATCTAGAGCAGAATAATTCTATTGAAGTAGAGCTCTTACAATCAACAATAATTTAATCATTTTAACTTGTTTTGAAATTTGAAATTCACAGATGTATTTGTTCCCAGGGAAGTTACAGAATAAATATTTTTCTTTCTTTCTTTCTACAAAAAGACTATTACCATTCTCAAAAGGTCTTCTTTAGGGATGTCAATCTATGCTTATGAAGATGAGGACCATCTTTCCAAACCCAAAGATTCCATATTCATTTGTTTGAATCCTTTTCATTTTCTCTGCTTGACAACTTCATTCTACTGTTACAGATTACTGATTCCTTCCCAAATACCCCAATGACTGGAGAAGGTGACAAAGAACTATAAATGGTGAGTTTTCTGTCTCGGAATGAAACTGTAGTTCGTCTTACAAAATTGCACAGTACATTTAGTGAACAAATCAACCAGGTTGGGTTTTTTGAGGGGTCAGTGAAGTGATACTGACACATTACAGTAGTGAGAATGTGAAATATCTCATGCTTTACTGCAGGGATTCTCAGCCTTCAGCCTGTGGGCTAGATGTGGCCTGCAGCACCATTTCATGTGGCCCACCACCACCTCCACCACACCAGGAAGTGCCATGTGGCGGAGGAAGGGGAAGATGGTCGTCTGGCCGTAGAAGCTGTCTGAGGAAGTGTGTCCCGGCCCCTGGCGTGAAAAGGTTGATAACTCCTGCTTTATTGATTTCTCTATTTATTTCCTGAATCATTCCTTCGGTGGGTGACAATATCTGTGCTCTGAACCGTGAGCCCCATCGCAAACTCTGGTGAAAAGGATACACATGCCTGTCCATCTTAATAAATTTATTTAACATTTCACTAAAATGCACAGTTTTACGTTCTGCTAGGAATTTCCTTCAAATCTTTAAGAACACGGGGTTTTCAAAAACAGAAATGTCAGGGTCATTTGTCAACCTCCTGCTGAAAAAGATCAGCAATAACTCATGTTTCCTTCAGATCAAGCTTTACCACTCCCAACTGTGTTATCAGTGTGATGTTCCCACACTTTGTTTAGCAGGATTCACAGCCATGAGCCAAGCAGGGATCCATCATCTGTACATTACAGATAAGGATGGATGGAGACTCTTTTTGCTGTTGTTGTTGGCAAACCATTTTCCAAGCTGTGCAGATTTCCCCCCCACATACATGCTGGATAAAAATAACTGAAAAACATTGGAATGCAACCTAATATGACATTGCTCATCTATCCTACAAACTCAAGATCTCCATTTAATGGATGTCCCTCAACTAGAGTAGGCCCACTAAATTCAACTGAACATGCATGAGTGTTGGTTTGCCAAGTTCCTATTTGCTTAATGTGTCTATAACACTTGGGACTATCAACTGGATTTAGTTCAGTTCTTTAGAACACAATACACACTACTCTATAATAAACAGAGTTTCTGTCATTGACCATTCAAACATTTTGCTAAAAAAAAAAATCGGTGTTTCTATTCAATTTGGCAGAAAACAACCGGGTTCCTTTTAAAGTCAAGGTGGATAAAGTTTCATTGTAATTCTGAGCTTTTTGCCCTGGGCTTAGAAGGTGGCTCAGGGGCATGTATGGATGTTTCTGCTTTTAAAGATACTGTCACCTCTTTCTTGATAAAGACTCTTGTATAGTTTCCCAGGCATCACTCATGTGACAGTAAAGAACACTGCCAGGTAATCTCCTCATTCAGGGGTACAAAAAGTGAAAGCTG